>JARPMJ010001271.1:0-175430 GCA_033366665.1 Phoxinus dragarum
TGACTAATTGTAAAAAGTACATTTGAAATGTAATGTGAGAATAATGTAAAGAAGGTGCAAATATGAAGATAAAAAGCCAAATTTATGTAAAATAAAGGGAATATATGGGTTCAAGCCCTGCTGATAATTAAAGGAAACCACTCAGCCCACATGACCATTCTACAGGTAACACCGAGGAGGACAATGGGCCAGATGAGCAGATTATTTAATATATGTTGTTGTCACTAACAGAAATAATTAAGATTTCATTCACAGATGACAGTAGTGTCACAGGTCGAGGTGGGCCAAGCCAGACTGCACCCACCCCTAGACCAGGATCACCCTGAGGAGCGTGTCAAAGGAGGAGGCAGGAGACAGGAATAAAAAGAATGACAGGCTTTATTAAATATAAAAACAATTTGAAAATCCTAATCTAAAATTCCTCTTCCTTCCTCTTCCCAGGAATCCAAGGCAAGTGGGGGGGTCAGGCTCACTTCCTTCTGGCGCTGGTGCCAACTCGCAGTGGTAGGTACTGAACAGGTGGGTATCGCAGGTGAGTAATTGAGTCAAGCTTACTTCCTTCTGGCGCTGGTGCCAACTCACAGTGGTGGATACTGAACAGGTGGGTATCACAGGTGAGTGGGGGGTCAGGCTTACTTCCTTCTGGCACTGGTGCCAACTCCCAGTGGTAGGTACTAAACAGGTGGGTATCGCAGGTAAGTAAATGAGTCAGGCTTACTTCATTCTGGCTCTGGTGCCAACTCACTGAACAGGTGGGTATCACAGGTGAGTATCGCAGGGGAGTAGGTGGATCAGGGCTCACAGGAGTTGTAAAGGGTGGGCACTTCGCACCCTACAGGTGGGTTTCAGGGCTACAGCAGACTCAAGTCGCAAGCGGAGCGGGGCTTTGGCTGGCACAGACAGAATCAACACTTCAAATAGAGGTGAATAGCTCTCACATGGGTGGCAAGAGACAGAGTCAATAGCTGAACAGGGCTTTCACTGGGACAGACAGCATTCAAACTTCAAGCAGAGGTAAACAGTTCTCACGTGTGTTGCAGGGGACAAAGTCACAAGCTGAGCGGACGTTCACTGGAACAGACGGAGTCAACGCTTCAAATAGAGGTGAACAGCTCTCACGTTGGTGGTAGGAGACAGAGTCATAAGCTGAGCAGGGCTTTCACTGGGGCAGACAGCACACAAACTTCAAGCAGAGGTAAACAGTTCTCACATTGGTGGTAAGAGACAGAGTCATAAGCTGAGCAGGGCTTTCACTGGAGCAGACAGCACACAAACTTCAAGCAGAGGTAAACAGTTCTCACGTGTGTTGCAGGGGACAAAGTCACAAGCTGAGCGACGTTCACTGGAACAGACGGAATCAACACTTCGAATAGAGGTGAACAGCTCTCACAGGGGTGGCAGGAGACAAAGTCATAAGCTGAGCAGGGCTTTCACTGGAGCAGACAGCACACAAACTTCAAGCAGAGGTAAACAGTTCTCACGTGTAGTGTGCACACGGGGACCTTTCCTTCTGACATCCAACAGGTGACTGCAATCGATCTTGCTAGACTCTTATGATGGACGGTAGGCCAGCATAACACATGGGGAGTGCACGGCGATAAAAGGTAAATCTTCCACACACACACGACAGTCCAATTCCAAACATGCAACGTGATGGGAAACGTCAATTTCAGCACTACAAATCCACTCTTCAAGTGCAAAGTAAGGCCAACACTCACCCAGAGGTCTCGATCTGAAGAGCCGATGATAGTCAGAGTTGGGACAGATGCGGTGAATAATTTCCTCACCACTACAAGCGGCTTCACTTCGCTGGTTTCAATGGACGAGGGGGAGGCTAGAGATCGACAAGGAATCAGTCTATTTCACTCAGTGCGATGTATACAACGTGATCCAAGCACTTCAAACCAGTATCCAATTTAGTGTAGAAAACATGCGTTTATGAGATTCAATTTGTCAATCACTCATCTCACTCTTTCCCAGTCCAGACGACGAATTCCACTCTTCAAAACTGCCCTCGGATCCCACAAGCAACACTCCTCTTCTTTCACGATGATCCTTCAGCTGCAACACTCTACAAACATTTCCCAACGGGAGAGAACCACACCAGATCGACGGGGGAAGACAAAGAAACAACAAGCCAACACGGAGAGAGAACACTCAGCCTTCTCTTTCTCTTGTGTTTTATCCTCTCCGAACACTGGTGCCACCTCAATCAGGTAATCAAAGTGAAGTCCCCGCACCTGTTGTCAATCTGCCGTTTAGTTGTCATGACGACAGACACACACACAAGCCCGGGGACAGTGTTACACTAAAAGTGTCCCGGCGGGAACACTTCTCTGATGGGATTAGTTCCGGGGATTATTTGTCACCCCGTGACATACCCCCCTGCCAAACCGTTCTAGTCCCGAGAACGGTCTCCAGACACCCAGTCTCCATACCTGGCTGGAGGCTGACCCCGATTCTCTCGTTGCGAACGCCGGGGTGGAGAGATGGGTGCTTCAGGTCGTGGTCCTAGGCCTAGGCCCCTCGGGATCACTGCCCATCCTACCAGCGGGGGCATCCAAGGTGTCTCGGCCGGTGGGTCCTCTACCACTGGCTTTGGGTAATTCGGGCAAGGGCGGATCAGGTTACGATGTAACACCCGTTCGGGGCCCGTCTTCCCTTCGGGCCGTAGGGCATATACCGGTTGGTCCGGATGGGGTTGTCGCTGAACGACATATGGCTGGGCCTCCCATCGGTTGCTCAATTTTCCCTTCCCTTGTCGGCGATTGTCCCGTACCAGCACCCTCTCCCCTGGCAGTAGCGGTGCCTCTCGAGCCGTCCGGTCATACAACCTCTTGTTCTTTAACGCTGCTCGGTTAATCTGGCCAGAGACTCGTTCGTACGCCGACTGGAGGCGTTGATGGTGTCCCGTCACCCAATCTGTCAAACTACTCCCCTCTTCCCCTGCAGTGGTCCCCAGAAGCATATCCATCGGAAGTCTCACATGTCTGCCGAACATCAGGTAAGTGGGGGCGTAACCAGTGATACTGTGCACACTATTATTGTAGGCCTGTATCATCGCCGGGAGTCTGTCGACCCAATGGCCTTGCTGTTCCTCCTCTAAGGTTCCTAATAAACTCAGCAAGGTCTGATTAAATCTTTCACACCCCCCGTTCCCTTGGGGGTGGTAGGGAGTCGTATGGGTCTTCTTGCATCCGTACAGTTGGCACAGCTCATGGATCACCCTGGACTCAAAGTTGGTCCCTTGGTCCGAGTGGAAAATTTCTGGGCATCCAAATGGTTGGATCACATACCTCCAGAGGGCGTTGGCAGTCGTGATGGCGGTTTGGTCCACAGTTGGGATGGCCCAAGCATACTTGGTAAACAGATCGGTTACCACAAGGATATTCTGGATCTGATCCGCTGGCCGTCCCAAAGTCAGATAATCCATGGCCACCATATGCAGCGGTGCCTTGGCCTGAATCGGAACCAGCGGTGCCCGTGCCTCCTTCTTGGTTTTAAACAACATGCAGCGTGGGCACCTCCGAAGGTAAGTCCTTGTGCTACCCTCCATTCCGGGCCAGTAGAAATGTCGCCTCACCAGTGCCAATGTCCTCTCCTGTCCCTGATGTCCCATCCTGGCGTGATATGCCTCCAGTAAAGCCTGACAACGCCCTTCAGGGACCACGATTTGGCAGACCCCATCGCCCCGACCTGGGTCCTGGAGGGCCCTACAGAGCACGCCTTCCTTCAAATGGAGTCTCCCCCTCTGTCCCAGCAGGCCCCGCACAATCCGAGTCTGAGCTCGGCGTCCCGCACCCTCAGGCCAAGCCTTCTGTTCTAGCCACGTTCGGACCAACGCTACATCTGCATCCTCGCCCTGCCACAGCCTCCATCGTTGTGGGTCCCACCCCCAACAAGGGGGGGGTTCCTCCGGCGTTTGCCCCGGTGCCTCTACCACTCCCACCATCAGTCCCTCGTCGGACCCCGCTTCTGGTGCCGGTACCTGGCCTGCCGATCCTTCACCGGGTAGCCTGGAGAGTACATCGGCATTAGTGTGTTCTCTTCCTGGCCGGTACTGGAGCTGGTAGTCAAAATTGGCCATTTGTGCTGCCCAGCGCTGTTCCACCGCCCCCAGTTTAGCAGTCTGCAAATGTACCAACGGGTTATTGTCCGTGACGACCCGTACCTTGGCTCCCCACAAATAGTCCTTGAATTTTTCACACAACGCCCACTTCACAGCCAGCAACTCAAGCTTAAAAGAACTGTAGTTGGCGTCGTTCTTCTCCGTTGGATGTAGACTTCGGCTTGCATAGGCAATTACCTTTTCCTCTCCCTGCTGCTTCTGTGCCAAAACGGCCCCCAAGCCCAGGTGGCTAGCGTCGGTGTACAGGATGAAGGGTTGTGTGAAGTCGGCGTAGGCCAGGATCGGGGCCTGTAGTAGTTCCTGCTTGAGCCTCTGGAAGGCGGCTTCACAGGCCGGATCCCATTGGATTGAAGGGGACCCTCGGCCCCGGACTCGTCCCGTACCTCCCAGCAACTGGTTGATCGGTTTGGCGATTTTAGAGAAGTCTTTAATAAATCGCCTATAGTACCCCACGAAGCCCAGGAACGAACGAACCTGACGCACCGTCTTGGGCGCAGCCCATTCCTGCACTGCCACCACCTTCTCTGGATCAACTGAAATCCCCGCCGCACTCACCACATGCCCCAAGAATTTAACCTCTTTGCAGAAGAGCTGGCACTTGTCTGGCTGGAGCTTCAACCCATAGCGCTCCAGGGAGCGGAAGACTTGCTCTAGGTGCTCGAGATGGGACTTGAAATCTGGAGAGTAGACGATGACGTCGTCTAGATAGACGAGGGTGGTGTCCATCAGTTGGTTGCCTAAACAACGCTGCATCAGCCGTTGGAACGTGGCTGGAGCGTTGCAGAGGCCGAACGGCATCCGGTCCCATTCATATAGGCCGAAGGGGGTAGTGAATGCTGTCTTCTCCCGGTCATGCTCATCCATCTGCACCTGCCAGTAGCCGCTGGCCAAGTCAAGAGCGGAATACCAGGTGGCTTGTGTGAGGCTCGTGAGGGAGTCTTCAACTCGAGGCAACGGGAAAGCATCTCTTTTGGTTACTTGGTTCAGCCTTCGGTAATCCACACAAAACCTCCAGGAACCCGTTTTCTTTCGAACCAGTACTATCGGGGCGGCCCAAGGGCTACTGCTCTCTCGAATAATTCCCTTGTCAAGCATCCCTCGCAAAAGGGTGCGGACCTCCGAGTACAGGGTCGGGGGCACGGGTCGATAGCGCTCTCGGCTGGGTGCAGCGTCCCCAGTTGGGATTTGATGTCGTACTACATCCGTGCGGCCGTAGTCCTCATCGTGAGTGGAAAACAAGTGCTGCCATTCCCTCAGGAACTCTTGGAGTTGTCCCAATTGCTCTTCCCCCAGTCCTTCACCCCGTAATGACTCCCCCGTCAGGTGGGCAGGCAATCCTCTTCCTGCCTCTCCTACCCCCGGGCTCGCTCGTGCCAGGGCCACCTTGACCACTGTTGGGCTCACTTGATTGAAGTTAACTTCACCCTGTTCACGAATCTGTTGGGGCCTCACTGAGGTCACTCGGGCCAAACGCTGATGACGGTACAAGGGAACAGGGAAGGGGTTCGTGTTCCTGACTCGCACTAATACCCGGCCTCCCTGAGCAGTCGCCAATCCCCGTGCGACTTCCACCTTGGGACCATCCTCATGGGGTTCCACCATGACCCAATCTTCCAGGCTATAAAGTCGAGGAGGCAACCTGACCCAGACCACTGCCTCGCTCTGAGCTGGGATGGACAAGGCGTAACGGCAGACTACTCTTCCCGTGCTTTCCCGGTCCCCCTGTTGTTCAGCCAGACATACCCGGCGGCAATCGGCCCTGATGCGATCCCACTCCTGTCCGGCCGAGGTTGCAGCTGCTCGAGCCGGTCTACCCCGGAATAGCTCTTCCCAACAGTCCGAAATGACATTCATCCCAAGCAGGGCACGATGAGACCCCAGGCATGTATCTCGTACGACCACCACTCCTTTCTGAGGCACTACGACTCCATGAATCTTGAGATCGGTCACCAGATATCCCACATACGGGATGTCGAGACCATTCGCCCCACGTAGCGTCAACCAGGGGGCTTCCGCAGGCGGTCGACCTTCGGCGCCAAACAACTCATGGGCCAAGCTTTCGGAAAATAGGGTCACTTGGGAGCCTGTATCCAAAAGGCACTGCACTTCCTGTTCATTGACCTGAACCACCACCACCGGGCAACAGCCCACCAGGCGGCTCCTAGAAGATGTAAGCAGGGAGGGGTCTGACAAGGGGGTCCCGACCACTTGACCCACAGTGGCCGGAAACTCTAAAAACCCCCTTGCGATGCACGTCGAGCAGGACACTGACGGAAGTAATGTCCCGGCTCTCCACAGCCGTTGCAGATGGGACGCCCATGCTCATCCCACTGGAATCGAGAGCCCGAAGGTCGGGATGGGCGGCGGTCGGGGGGACGATTCCCATCGGAGTAAGCCCGCTCCCGGGGTAAAGAGGACAACTGGAGGCGTTCTCGACGAAGCTCCTCCATAAAAGATTTCGACAGGTCAGACATTTGTTCCCGCACATCTCTCTTCAGCTCTTCCCGGAGGGCCTCCTTCCAATCGGGTGACGTAGTAGCCGAAGGGGTGCCAACAACATTCGTGGCTAAACAGCTGGGAGGATCCACACTCTCCGTGAGATCATGCTCAAGGGCCAGTGCTTCTCGTCGAAGCTCTTCAAAGGTCAGATTCGGAGTTCGTCGAAATTGCACCCGCAGACTCTGACGCACAGGGCCTTCCCGTAGCCCCAATAAGAATTGATCTCGTAGTAGAACCTCTCCTTCCTCCAGGCCATGATCCTGTCTCCCCGAAAGTCTAGAAAACTGCTCTCGTAGTTGCAAGGTAAATGCTCGAACAGATTGGCGAGGGCCTTGCCGAGAATTGAAGAACTGCGTCCTCAGAACAGCTACCGGGGTGGTGTCTCCATATTGTCCCGTGAGAAAGTCAAAAATGGCCTGGACAGTCGCTCGAGTTGCTTCCGGTGCTGCCTGAACTTCTCTTCCCGCTTCCCCTTCCAAGGAGTTTAAAACAAACTGAACCTTCTGCAGGGCACTCAGACCTTGGAGCCCTGCCAAGTACTCCACCTGGATCTTCCACATCGACAAGCTCATTTCAGATCCCGGGCCTCCATACTTCGGAGCCCACGGGGAACCCATGAAAATCGGCATGACAGGTTGCCGAGCCCCAGGCTCTTCCTCCTCCGCCATCTCAACCTCTGATCGCTCAACTCAAGGTGAATCCTGCCGACTACGCCAAAATATGTCACAGGTCGAGGTGGGCCAAGCCAGACTGCACCCACCCCTAGACCAGGATCACCCTGAGGAGCGTGTCAAAGGAGGAGGCAGGAGACAGGAATAAAAAGAATGACAGGCTTTATTAAATATAAAAACAATTTGAAAATCCTAATCTAAAATTCCTCTTCCTTCCTCTTCCCAGGAATCCAAGGCAAGTGGGGGGGTCAGGCTCACTTCCTTCTGGCGCTGGTGCCAACTCGCAGTGGTAGGTACTGAACAGGTGGGTATCGCAGGTGAGTAATTGAGTCAAGCTTACTTCCTTCTGGCGCTGGTGCCAACTCACAGTGGTGGATACTGAACAGGTGGGTATCACAGGTGAGTGGGGGGTCAGGCTTACTTCCTTCTGGCACTGGTGCCAACTCCCAGTGGTAGGTACTAAACAGGTGGGTATCGCAGGTAAGTAAATGAGTCAGGCTTACTTCATTCTGGCTCTGGTGCCAACTCACTGAACAGGTGGGGTATCACAGGTGAGTATCGCAGGGGAGTAGGTGGATCAGGGCTCACAGGAGTTGTAAAGGGTGGGCACTTCGCACCCTACAGGTGGGTTTCAGGGCTACAGCAGACTCAAGTCGCAAGCGGAGCGGGGCTTTGGCTGGCACAGACAGAATCAACACTTCAAATAGAGGTGAATAGCTCTCACATGGGTGGCAAGAGACAGAGTCAATAGCTGAACAGGGCTTTCACTGGGACAGACAGCATTCAAACTTCAAGCAGAGGTAAACAGTTCTCACGTGTGTTGCAGGGGACAAAGTCACAAGCTGAGCGGACGTTCACTGGAACAGACGGAGTCAACGCTTCAAATAGAGGTGAACAGCTCTCACGTTGGTGGTAGGAGACAGAGTCATAAGCTGAGCAGGGCTTTCACTGGGGCAGACAGCACACAAACTTCAAGCAGAGGTAAACAGTTCTCACATTGGTGGTAAGAGACAGAGTCATAAGCTGAGCAGGGCTTTCACTGGAGCAAACAGCACACAAACTTCAAGCAGAGGTAAACAGTTCTCACGTGTGTTGCAGGGGACAAAGTCACAAGCTGAGCGACGTTCACTGGAACAGACGGAATCAACACTTCGAATAGAGGTGAACAGCTCTCACAGGGGTGGCAGGAGACAAAGTCATAAGCTGAGCAGGGCTTTCACTGGAGCAGACAGCACACAAACTTCAAGCAGAGGTAAACAGTTCTCACGTGTAGTGTGCACACGGGGACCTTTCCTTCTGACATCCAACAGGTGACTGCAATCGATCTTGCTAGACTCTTATGATGGACGGTAGGCCAGCATAACACATGGGGAGTGCACGGCGATAAAAGGTAAATCTTCCACACACACACGACAGTCCAATTCCAAACATGCAACGTGATGGGAAACGTCAATTTCAGCACTACAAATCCACTCTTCAAGTGCAAAGTAAGGCCAACACTCACCCAGAGGTCTCGATCTGAAGAGCCGATGATAGTCAGAGTTGGGACAGATGCGGTGAATAATTTCCTCACCACTACAAGCGGCTTCACTTCGCTGGTTTCAATGGACGAGGGGGAGGCTAGAGATCGACAAGGAATCAGTCTATTTCACTCAGTGCGATGTATACAACGTGATCCAAGCACTTCAAACCAGTATCCAATTTAGTGTAGAAAACATGCGTTTATGAGATTCAATTTGTCAATCACTCATCTCACTCTTTCCCAGTCCAGACGACGAATTCCACTCTTCAAAACTGCCCTCGGATCCCACAAGCAACACTCCTCTTCTTTCACGATGATCCTTCAGCTGCAACACTCTACAAACATTTCCCAACGGGAGAGAACCACACCAGATCGACGGGGGAAGACAAAGAAACAACAAGCCAACACGGAGAGAGAACACTCAGCCTTCTCTTTCTCTTGTGTTTTATCCTCTCCGAACACTGGTGCCACCTCAATCAGGTAATCAAAGTGAAGTCCCCGCACCTGTTGTCAATCTGCCGTTTAGTTGTCATGACGACAGACACACACACAAGCCCGGGGACAGTGTTACACTAAAAGTGTCCCGGCGGGAACACTTCTCTGATGGGATTAGTTCCGGGGATTATTTGTCACCCCGTGACAGTAGCTTACTTCCAGGAAGGTCTCTGGGATGGTTCTAACAAAGAACCAGTGACTGTACATTGTAATCTCAGAAGAGGCTCAAAAGAGGCTTGTGCATTGATCAGCAAAGTGACATTTGAGTCCTCAACTTAAAATACACCAACAAGCCTCAACCCCCTCCACAACAGAAAGGATCAGGACATGCTGGCAATGATCTTCCCTTGCAAATGAGAGGAAAAAAAAACATTGCAGCAACTCAAAAAGATCAACATGAATGGAAAAAGGAGACAAACTTGACCAGAATCACAGGAATGAAAAGTTGCAGAATGTGGGAAATTCACAAGGAGTTGTGCAAAGAAGAGAATCAGAGTGAAAGAGATGAGTACAAGTTCAAACAATAATCAACATCAACCAAACTTTTCTAAAAATGTAATGTTAAAGCCCTTGAATATTAAGTAGCAACTTAATAATAACCCCACCAGAAAAAAATGATTGAAGAGAGAAAATGTATGGTATGATGATAAAATGAATGTTAACGACTAATTCAAGAAATTTACATAGCATAATGGGAATTAAGACAATTCATAAAGGAAAATAAAAAATAGAACTAAAAGAAATTTTAAAATAGATAAAAAAAGGGTACTCCAATGCAACTTAAAATTACAATTTAGGGATACAGTTGAAATTAAAAAAAGTATTAAGACTGGCTATTAACAAATATTAGATTTCAACTTTAATTCATAAGATTATGTTATGATTCAATATGCTATTGACTAAATAAAATATTAACTAGTGCTAATAGAACGACAAATTTAATTGGAAGTTAATCGAATTCAATAACAAGCAGGCACTTAAGAACAATCTATGGTACCAGAGGAGGGTAAAAAAGATGTGACATTCACATGAAGAACAGATTGTTACACCAACATCACTTTTGAATATTCTCAATCCAGATGCGCAATGGTTTTGACCAGTGCGCAAGGGGGGAATAAGAAGAGATTAAGAATAAGGAAAAAATGAAAATTAAATTATAAGGCAAATCTGTCCCCATGTGAAATTTGTGCCAAAAAACAAAGTTAAGAAAGGAACAGCGACACAAATAGGCGAGAAGGACTATTGAAACGCTTGATAATGGATTATGTGGACATGATATAGACGGGTAAAGGCAATGTTATTAGCAGAGGAAGGGCAGATGCAGAAATGGCATTTCTAACAGAGAAGTATTCCTTAGATTTGAAATGCTATCAGAAATAAATTCAGATAATGGGTTAGCAAGTTATTCCAAGAGTATTGAAGATTAAAATGAATTGTATACGAACACTTAAATTGCACACAAGGAAGTTTTAATAATTAAGTTATAATGCTTTATGTTTTAAATGGTTGATATAAAAATGATGGTTTTAGATTTACAGAAAAAAGAAATGTACATATAATGAATATGTAAGGTAGTGGAAAAGTTATTATTTTTTCTATTTGTCTAATGAGTTTATTGAATGACTTTTATGAGGTAAATGTAACATTGCTCTAAAGATTTCTTAGTTTGAGTGATTACATGGGACATAACTAGTTTATTCATGATAGTTTATTTAGAAATTAGTAGAAAGGAAGAAAAGGTATTTAGTTAAGAACCGCTTGAACTGAGGGGCTCCAATGAGGAGCTATAATGCAAGATTAAAAATGTCTAAATTGTATTTATTGTTAAATTTTGGTAATAAAAAAGACAGAATTTAAAATATGAAACTTTATAACAAAGCACAAAGCGATTTAAAGGATATAAGGTGTACTAAAATGTTCTCAACTAAAAATGATTGACTAAAAGATGGATTCTTCCAATTTAAGAATTTATATTCCTTCATAAAAATAAGAAGCAATTAAAAATGAGAAAAATAGGTATTTAACCCAGCCCTATTTAAATTAAAATCCATATGGATCACAAAAAATAAAAACGCAGAATGAATAAATTATTTATTATAATTAAGCAGAGATTTACTGTAATGCTTTGTCTGCATTAGGAGGGAAACAATTACATGAGAAAAGTAGAATGACTTATGTTTGAAGACCAGTGTTGCCTACGTTTACCAAATAATACTGCGCAGGGAGGAACATTTAGCGAATACAGGAAAAAGTAAAAGTTTAAGAACAAAAAAGTTGATTTGAAGAAAAACTTGATTTGAAGTTTGGAGAAGTATGAGCATGGTTTGCTAAATTAGGAATGTTTTCTGAAGTTGCAATATTGAAAGGTGGTTATTATTCTGTTGTGTACTTCCCATAGTAAGATCATTAGTTGTTAAAATCACTGTTAAACAAATGGAAATGCTGAAATATCAAGATAATGAAAATTAATTTTAAAGGGCAACCAATATTATTAAGATTGGGCTTATAAACCAAATTTAAATGTACAAAAATTGGATGTTGATTCAAGTACCTCAAATAAAGATGAAGAAGATGATTGATGAGCCAGACCCTGGGAGTCTGGGTCGAAGAGGATATCTACACCGCAAGAATACTTTTAAATGTATAAGGGATTTTTATGTTTGACATACTCTACTGTGACAATAACAGGCAATGCTGAACCAACTTTATCCACACACTTATAACAATGTTTTTTTGTTTTATTAGGGAGAATTCGAAGTCTTTTACTTTCTCCATTGAATGAAAAAGAAAAAATACAACTGAAAGAAAGAAAAATATATGGAGAGAGATGTTTGGCTCGAATGCTCCTCCAGAGTGTGGTTACATAATCTAGTCATTGGAAAAGAGACTGGGTGACTTAATTTAGTCACTAGGTAGCATAACTGAGGGGGTTGGATTTTGAAACTACACTCTGGAAAAGGATACTAAAAGTGGGGCTTAGATAAGCCCCAGAGGAGGGAATGTTGAAGATTTTATTATTTAGAAAATAAGTAATTTAGTTACATATTAAGACACTATTATTTATTTCCTTTGTGAGTGTGTGACTTTGGTTTGTCTTTTGGGGGCTTACAGAAAGGTCAAGAATGCTGATGCAGCAGTGAATTCTATTTAAGTGTGTCACATGGTGCAAGACCCTATCTATAGGATGTATGACCATTTTTGGAGGCGATGTATGTATATATGTGAAAAGCTAACCGATGTTCGGGAGTCATCTCCTGCAGGGAGTCATCTCCTGCGGGACCTCCCTGTGGGAGGTTGCTCGGCTTTGTTTTGTTAAATAAAGTCTACAATATTTCTGGCATCAAAGATCTCTGAGAAGTGATTTCATAAGAAAGATTGAAACCACAACACTATTAACTTTGCTTAAACTCTATTTTGATACGAATAACAGAAATGGCAAATTAACAAGAAAATGTAGTACCAAACACTTTATTTAAGATTATGTCAATTCCCATATTTGAAGTTTGTGAAATGCACATTTTCATTCCCATCAAAACTTGAAATAGTTATTTTACATTGTCAACAACTTTTTAAGAAGGGGGACCGGAGGGTGTGTTCCAACTACAGGGGGATCACACTTCTCAGCCTCCCTGGGAAAGTCTATGCCAGGGTACTGGAGAGGAGAATACGGCCGATAGTAGAACCTCGGATTCAGGAGGAACAGTGCGGTTTTCGTCCGGGCCGTGGAACACTGGACCAGCTCTATACCCTCTACAGGGTGCTGGAGGGTTCATGGGAGTTTGCCCAACCAATCCACATGTGCTTTGTGGATTTGGAGAAGGCATTCGACTGTGTCCCTCGTGGCGGCCTGTGGAGGGTGCTCCGGGAGTATGGGGTCCGGGGTCCTTTGCTAAGGGCTGTCCGGTCCCTGTACGACCGAAGCAGGAGCTTGGTTCGCATTGCCGGCAGTAAGTCAGACTTCTTCCCGGTGCATGTTGGACTTCGGCAGGGCTGCCCTTTGTCGCCGGTTCTGTTCATAATTTTTATGGACAGAATTTCTAGGCGCAGCCAGGGGCCGGAGGGTGTCTGGTTTGGGAACAACACGATTTCATCTCTGCTCTTTGCGGATGATGTTGTCGTGTTGGCCCCATCAGACCGGGACCTTCAGCATGCACTGGGACGGTTTGCAGCCGAGTGTGAAGCGGCTGGGATGAGAATCAGCACCTCCAAATCCGAGGCCATGGTCCTCAGTCGGAAAAAGGTGGCTTGCCTACTTCAGGTTGGTGGAGAGTTCCTGCCTCAAGTGGAGGAGTTCAAGTATCTTGGGGTCTTGTTCACGAGTGAGGGAAGGATGGAACGGGAGATTGACAGACGGATCGGTGCAGCTTCCACAGTAATGCGGACGATGTACCGGTCTGTCGTGGTGAAGAAAGAGCTGAGCCGCAAGGCGAAGCTCTCGATTTACCGGTCAATCTACGTTCCTACTCTCACCTATGGTCATGAGCTTTGGGTCATGACCGAAAGGACAAGATCCCGGATACAGGCGGCCGAAATGAGCTTTCTCCGCAGGGTGGCTGGGCGATCCCTTAGAGATAGGGTGAGGAGCTCGGTCACTCGGGAGGAGCTCAGAGTAGAGCCGCTGCTCCTCCACATCGAGAGGGGTCAGCTGAGGTGGCTTGGGCATCTGTTCCGGATGCCTCCTGGACGCCTTCCCGGAAAGGTGTTCCGGGCACGTCCCACCGGGAGGAGACCCCGGGGAAGACCTAGGACATGCTGGAGAGACTATGTCTCTCGGCTGGCCTGGGAACGCCTCGGTGTCCCCCCGGAAGAGCTAGAGGAAGTGGCTAGGGAAAGGGAAGTCTGGGCATCTCTGCTTAGACTGCTGCCCCCGCGACCCGGCCCCGGATAAGCGGAAGAAGATGGATGGATGGATGGATGGATACATTGTCAACACACAATCAGCTTCAAGGTGAGTAACTGCTACATAGGGTTAGTCCAAACAGTATGTTATGCAAATTAGGATATGGCATGATTTCATAGTTAATTACGGTACTGTAATTTAGCACAAGAGGTTGAAAGATTGCTAATAAAAATTAAGGCATTTCAAAGCCTGTGAATAAAATGGGAAGTTGCTCATTTAGTTTAATTTTATATTTGTGGCAGAGGTTATTTAATATGAAATCTTAAATGAAACTGTGTCCTCTTCAATATTGAGCTATGTCCCCCAATAAAGCACTCCAACTGTGTGTGTCATCATTTATTGAATCCATACAGAAAAAATGGGTGTAACAAGCTTGAAGAAAAAACATGAAGAATATTAAAGTTCAAATTACAAAAAAATATTTAAAGAAAATAAACTTAACAAGAACAAATAAAAAAAATTAGCTGCATGGGATGGGGATCAGGCTGGCTGCCAGGTCTTTCCACTGAGAAAAACATAAATAAATAAAGAGAAGGAAGTTGAAGGAGAATTAGTAAGTATAATACACAATGAATTGATTGTCATGATTGTAACATTTACTGTTTTACAATACTTTGCTGAGTAGTGCAGTGCATCAAGAATCTGTTGTTCCAGAGTGGGGACAAGGCGATAAAATTATGTAACTGTTAACCTAGTCTTGCATAGCCAGACCTATCTCCACACTAGAGCTGTGCCAGAGTTGGAGGAAGGTCTTGCTGAACCCATTATCATTCTGGTGTATCTGGTTTCCATGTGCGTAAGATTACTTTTAAACAAGATATAAAACATCACGATCATTATGGTATGTCACATGTCAGTGTTACTCACAGTAACTGTTGCTCATGGAAAAATAAACAACTAGATAATCGTGTAAAAAAATGTAGATAGGCACAATACAGCTGGCAGGTGGAACAAAAATGGTCTTAAAATGTAAAAAATGTTGTGGAAAAATAAAATAAATACTGTAACTGACAAATAAATGCATCAATTCGCAGTGTACTAATCGTCAAACCCTGAAACCCTGATGTTTCCTCTGACTATACCATAAACATCTCCAATCACTGCATTCCTCTTCTAGAGACTTACAGCAGAAACTTAAAAGTAAATAATAAATACTCAAGCATGCACATCATAATCTAAGTTAAGTCATTAAAAGTACTTTATAAATCCCCTTGGGAAAATTCAGATGGGTAATTTTGTCTAGCCTGACCTAAGCCAAAAGGCAACAGCCCATGTACGTTGGCCTGAAAAATGCATGGAATGAAGACTAGCTATATGCTGAATTATTGGAAAAACGTTGTGTAAATAATGTATTCCTACTTTGTGGCCTTTCCATAGTTACAATGAAATAGTGAATTTTACTTTTGGTTTCATATGGCTGTGGATGCACAGTACAACATATCAGGATCCTCACAATTGTAAACAGCATACAAAAACTGTTTGCATTACCATTTTTCTTTAATAATCTCTACGCAAGACAATGGCTTGTCAACCATCCCCACAAATGAAAACAGTACATTACATTTATTCATTTAGCTGACACTTTTATCCAAAGCGACTTACAACTGCTGTTTATGTCAAAGGTCGCACGCCTCTGGAGCAACTAGGGGTTAAGTGTCTTGCTTAGGGACACATTGGTGTGTGAATGCTTTCTGCCAGTACAGAGAGATCCAAGAGCCCAATAATAAAATGCATGTAATCGTACATAACCAAAAGCTATTTAACATACCACTTTGTGCAGGGCTGCCAGTCATAAAGATGTTCTGTCCTCCCCTGTGGCAGGAAGACAAAGACATTGTATTACTGTATGTTATTTAAATGTTGTACTTTAACAAGGAGTGAAAATATATTCATTGTTGTCATAGTTTATATACTGCATATTTTGAATCATAGTAATCAAATAACATCCATAACTGACACTTCAAGCTAAAGGTATTTACAGGATGCCTAGCTATACAGCTCAATGTTGTGACTTAGACAACAGCATTTTGTCAAGGTAACATTAAGTAATTGCAAAACAAGTTATCCAACAGTTTTAGAATGTCATCCAGTGTGTCCTATTTTTTTTTAGGGTGGATGTCTTTAGGGGTAATGTTTGTTTTTTGGATAAATAATAAAAGCATTGTTTTTAATCACATATTTGTTGCTGCATTTTAAGTGAAATTTAACTTCGTTAAGTTTTTGAAATGACAATTCCAATAGCATTATTTAACTAATTGAGAGGAAACACTGTCATCCAGTTAGTCATTGTCCTACCTTTCTTTTCCTTGTCTTTATTATTTCCCGGACTGGGAACATTTCAAGACGATTGTGAGGGCAATCTGTAATTGTAAGGAATATATTATTTGCACCAATGTACACAATATGTGTAGTACTTTTTGTGCAGGAATCAATTCACAATGCACACATGTACAGTATGCATTTTTTCCACTGTTTGTCATTAGCACATTTAGCTCGTCCTAATGAGATTTGAAAACCACAGGAGTATCAAAGGCTGCACATGGTTCTATTCAAAATCTGTTTCTTTGCCATCCCTTCTTTATGTTGTGTCTCCTAATGGACTGTTTACATTTTACATCGCTTGCCACAAAGGCAGATATCTTTTACACTGGTATTCTTTACACTGGGACTTTAACTTTGCAACTCTATAATTACATGAAGCAGGGATGTGTAGAGAACCATCAATTCAATTATTATTTATAGAAAATAATAATTAAATAATATAGCATCTAGGCATACAGTATAATTGCAATCCTGTATCAGATACATAATAAATCAATAATGTTCGGAGGGTTTACAAAAATCACATTAACTTCATGACGATTATGCAGGGGTAAGATGTCTGTACAATACATGCCGTGCATAGACTAAAACATAACTTTAATTTTTTGTAGTCTTTTACGTTGCTGTGGACCCCGCAGTGGTGGCTGCACAGCTGGAGCCTGGTGTGCCAGTTCCTGGATGGGTGGAGCTGTGTGTGGTGGTGTGTGGCTGGAAGGAGCCAGGTGTGCCGGTTCCTGGATGGGTGGAGCTGTGTGTGGTGGTGTGTGGCTGGAAGGAGCCAGGTATACTGGAGCCTGGTGTGCCGGTTCCTGGATGGGTGGAGCTGTGTGTGGTGGTGTGTGGCTGGTAGGAGCCAGGTGTGCCGGTTCCTGGATGGGTGGAGCTGTGTGTGGTGATGTGTGGCTGGAAGGAGCCAGGTGTGCTGGAGCCTGGTGTGCCGGTTCCTGGATGGGTGGAGCTGTGTGCGGTGGTGTGTCGCCATTATTGTGTCACAGTCTAAGATGCAAAGAACATTGTAATCCATTGTAAACTTTGTGCGACCAGCAAAAGGTCTACAACCGCTAAAAATTCTGAATCTTATTTATTGAAGCATTGCCATGTAAAACTTATAAAAAAGAAACGCCGGCGCTGACCGGTAGGATGCTACTGCCAGTGAGGCATGCACTCGTCAGGAGAGTGGCATTAAGCAAAGTTGAATCTTCTGTAAAAACACTGAATACTAGTGGTGTCAACAATAATCGATTCGGCGATGCATCGCAATGCGGGATATGCACGATTCAGCATCGATGCGGCAAAGTGCCATAATCGATTATGTCACTGTTTATTTTCTGGCCTTGAGTTGGACAATAAAGTTGTGAAGTTTCAATTACTTCCGCGGGCATAACAACAACAATCAAGATGGCTGAGGCGGAGGGAGACGACCGCGATAGACGAGTAATTAAAAACGCACCCAAAGCTTGGAAAGCGGACATCGGGAAACTAGACAAGACGAGGCTGAACACAGGAGCGCAGCTTCGCGGCTGAGACACGAATAGACTATTGACATAAAGCTTTTACTCTTAAACACAAAAGGCACGTCCAATTGAATAAAAAAATAATATTTATTAAACAAACCAGATCAAGAGCAAAAACGAAATAAAGTGCATAACTGAAAAATAAAGCATAGGCTCAAAACGAAAACAGTGGGCACTGCGCATTAGGCTCCAATAATTTTTTCCCGTCTTCTAAAAAAAAAATGCTGCTACAACTGCCGATGTCTTTGTTGACATGGTAGAGGAGGACTGACTATGAATTAAACGGTCTCTCAATTAAATAAATAATATTCAGCAAACCTTCTAGCCTACTTTCCTCAATCTGTCTCTCTTCTCCGGTGGGTTGGGCTAATCCAAAAGAAGTGAAAACAAGGGGGGTGTTCTGAAGACAGACTGTTACCTGTGAAACAGGGGTGCTCTGAAAACACCCCCATTAGCAATTAATGCTTTCCACCTGATGAAATGAACGCGCAAAACGAATGAAATGAACGCGGCAAAACTGATGAAATGAACACGTAAAACTGATGAAATGAACGCGGCAAAACTGATGAAATGAACGCGGCAAAACTGATGAAATGAACGCAGCAAAACTGATGAAATGAACGCAGCAAAACTGATGAAATGAACGCAGCAAAACTGATGAAATGAACGCAGCAAAACTGATGAAATGAACGCGGCAAAAAAATCGACCAATCAGAATTTTGGTCAAGCCAGAACGTAGGCTATCGTCCAACAATCGACTAATCGACTGTGAGATTACAGCCCTAGAAAGCAGTGATTTATGTTTTCTTTTTCAGGTTTGAAAATGCCATAGACAATGCCCTGTACCATTCAATTTTATTTTGTTTAATGACATTTATGTCGAAGATACAGGAGAGTGATAATACACACATAACAGCCAATAAAATCTGTTGTTCAATAGATGACTGCTTGTATTGCCTCATGACTGATGAAAAATTTGCCTTGTGTGCAGTAGAATTTTGATGCATCGCAATGCATCGTAGAATCGAATTGAATCGAATCGTTACCTGGTGAATCGTAATCGAATCGAATTGTGAGGGCAGTGCCAATGCACACCCCTACTGAATACTGCTCTTATAAATACATGTGCAGAAAAACATTAGTTAAAAAATCGGGGTTGACTTGCTTTATTTTTTATTTCAGCCAGGGATGTTAGGAAACGTTATATGTTTCGTAAAAAAACATACTCCATGCAGCTCTTATCAATATGATATTAGTTAAATAGCATTAGATAGCTATTAGTTGGGAGAGACTGTTTATTATTTTGAAATATGTACATTGCTTCTCGGTATAGCATCACCTGGTCGGAGAGGCAGTAATGTGTAAAGATTGGCTGATTGTTGACTCCTAATGTTAATTATTGTTCCAGTAAAGTGGATTCATTTCTAAAATAAGCAGACTAAACAGGTTATCTGTCACTTTTTAGAAAGGGGCGGGGCACAGGATAGTAAAAGTAATATAGTAACGTGACGAGTAACGTAACTAGTAACTTTTAATTCCCTGTAATAAGTAAAGTAATATTATAATTTTTACAGGAGTAACAATTCCTGAGTAACTTGCCCAACACTGGTTGTGGTCTCAGTTAGGTACTTTTTTGCACATCCAATCTCTATTCGCAGTGGTACAAGTAGTAGATTTACTTTGAGTACCATTGTTTTTAAAAAATATATTAACATTAACACAAGTTAGTCTTAAAAGGCTAAATGAGTAGGATTGTCTCTAGCTGTTTGTAAACACATGATTCAAAGTTGGCCCCATGCAGAGAGAGCAGCGATTGAGCAAGCTCCAAAGCTATTGAAGAGAGTGAGAGGTGTTAGCAAGAACACAGCAGTGAATCAGAGAAATAAAAGGTCTTCTGATTGTTTCACTTCGGTTACATTCTAAAGCACAAATAAACATGACCCCACCTTCAAAGAACCCTGTTGGAAGGAGCCACATTGGCGGATTTTGTGTGAATACAGCCAAAGCCACCGTCAGCTTTTAATATAGGTCTGCTATAAGTGTGTGTGTAGCTCAGACACACATACCTGCATGACAGAGACAGATCACAGAGGAGAGAGATGGAGACAGCAATGTAACCTGGTTGCTACATTACTATAGAGTCAGAGTCGCGGCTTTTATTTTATGAGAAACCACATGAAGTCCTGATTCCCATTTGCGCTAGCTTCCCAGCTGAGTGTTTAGGCCCAGACAATTAGGGCTGTGCGATATTGAAGAAAAATGCGATATGCGATAACTCCTTAAATAATGCGATATTCGATACGATAATGCTTAACGATATTCGATACGATAATGCTTAAAATGTGTAAAATAAACAAACTTAAATTATCTTTAAAATATCTTTAAAATGATATAACCTACATGTGTTTCACATTCTTTTTATGACAAGAAAGTGAACATCAGCGTTTTACTGTAGCATAAGAAGTGTTATTTTAACATCAGTGTAAACCTCAGGGTTTCAGGTTATCCTACATTAGGTTTATTTAATAAAAGATACTGAATCATAAAATATAAAAATAAAACATTGCTTAGTTTTCACTGTATGAATTAAATATATCCTGATACTTATTAAAGCTAAGTAAAATGTTGTCTTTTGTTCATGACCCCATTTATTGCAAGCTGTTGTGATATTCATATTGTGATATTTCGATAAATTCGATATATTGTGCAGCCCTAAAAACAATGCAGCCTCTATGCAGGAAAAACCCTGCAAAAGCTTATCGATATAGTGTCCTGCTTTGCTTGTCACCTGGCTGAAATGCAAACTGTGACTACATAAGTCTGCTGGTGGTCTTGTGCTAGAGCTTCCAGCATATTTGATTTGACAGTGAGTGTGACTCATTAAAAAGTTCTGCCTCAAAAAAGCACTCCCACTTTAGCTGAGGATTTCAAAAGTTCCAATAACTTAAAACTACCAAGGAGATAAAAGTGAGGTATTTTAAAGCACAGGTGACCCCTGCCATCTTCCCAAAGCATTTTTGTTCTTGTTTTCCACAATACCAGCTCTTTAAAATGACTCTAGGTTGCAGCTAGGCTACAGCCAGATCATAATCTGAATCAGAATGCTGTTTGGAAATGTACAGGACAACACCAACAATTGTACAATTGATAGACAATTTATGCATGTGTATGCATTCAATGTTAAATAAATGCAATCTCACCTTCAACCATCAATTTGTAGATGGCATCCACATTCTCTAAGCATTTCTTAGCGGATGTGCTAAGTTGGGCATGCATTGGCAGCATTATTTTAGTCTGGTACGTGTGTGTCCCTGTCACCACCTTAGGAGGATGTGCAATCAGCAGCAGGGGCTTCATGCCAAGGGCATACAACTTCTCAAGCTGGAACAGAGAGGTAGAGAGATCAATTGGATATATACACAAAACTGTAGTTTACAGCTGAATGTGTCCTCAAGCTTGATCTGAAGTTACATCAAAGCTAGAAAACATCTACAAACAATCAAACTATAGTTTTAAATTTTTTTGGATAGATAAATGTGAAGATTTTTATGAGTTTCATCTCCCTAGACATAATAGTTGGGAAAAAAAAGGTAAACATGAATTATATTCTTATTAATAGTGTGGATGTGTGAGGCAATATATTATACCAGTTATTATACCAAGTAATTTATTTGCTTATGTCAAAATAATAAAACACTTTTGGTGAATGAGATGATCGGAAACCTACATACCAGAATGGCAGCATCATCATCATTTTTATTTTTTTTCATGGATGCTGCTTCTGCTGACTTTTACATTTTTCCAGCTTTTTTTGAAGTCTGACCTGTTGGGGTTGTGGATGTTTGCAAAATGAACAAATTTTAAGTCCACAGTATATTTTTTCCCCGCAGTTTGGGCAGGTCTTTTTTTGTGATCCTCCAGCCATTACTGAACAGAAATAGCTGGGAGTGAGATAGATAGATTTAAAGAGTGATTAAAAGAGATAGACAATAACAGAAAGAAAGTGATCAAAAGAGACAAGTGAGAAAGAGAGAGAGAGAGATAGTGGCTCTTAAAAGTGCCGTTGTTTTGATTTGTGTGTGTTGGTGAAGTCAAAAAGTGTTGCAATAAAGCTGTAAAACAGGAAAAAGCTAAATATTATTAGAATAGCCTTTGTAGTAAACGAGCATCAAATTATTAATTGTAATTTAATATTAATCCATTACAACCACTACGTACAATACAAATCAATCCTTACTGTACAAATATCAGATTTGTACCACATTCACTTGACGCAAGCAAGTACATACACAAATACATTTTTATTTAGGCCTACAAATAATGGAAACAGTGGTCTTCTTCTGTCCTGTTGCGTAAAATGCTTCTCATAATATCCACTGCTCTCTCTTCTCAATGTCACAAATAACTAAAGTAACAATTACCCTTAATTATCTCATGATGATTTCAGTGTCTTCTAAAATGGCAAAGTCTTACAAAAGTATAGCACCATAGTGTTATAAGTTAGTGGTGGTTCGTCTCTCTATTTAATTATGTATAAATTATATCAGGTACAAACGGTCATTGACATTGAGTCGCACTGAGCAGTCAAATCCTCTGGAAAGACTCCAGGTCCACTTTTTAATTCCAGTCCATCCCTGATTGCGGTAATTCCCCTTAGTTACACTTCTGACATTTACTTTGCACTGTGAATAAAACTTTAACCACTGCAACAACACGTTGTTAATTGTTGTCTTCACAAGACATGGACATATACATGAGTTTAAACTGATTTTGGTTGCTGGCAGTGCCACAATCCAACTGTGCCGGGGACGCCTGTCATTTGGCTGGATAACTAACTAACGTTACTTCGGCGGATAGCCGTGCTAAATGATAATGCAACACTAACAAATTCAACCTAATCTCCCGGGATGAAACGCTACACAGATCAGGCTACAACTAAAGAAATAACAGCAAAGGTTTTGCGTTAACAAACAAACACCCATTGGGTTGATATACTTACTGTAGTCAATTGGCGGGTGAAATGAGTAATGGCAAAAGTGATTATGGGTAAGAAGCGTGCGTTACGGTGCGTAACGTCATAACGTGACGTATCGTTGCCGTGGTAACCACTGAAAGTCTTCTGATTCATAAGAATAATTATTAATAATATTCGCTGCTATGACAGACAATTTGAAAATAATAAAATATCGTAAAGGGTTTAATAATGTAAAGGGAACAACTCAGCCTCGGACCATTCTTTAAAACGACTCAAAAGTAAATTGTTTGTGATATAACTATAAATTTATAGATGATTTAGACAACAAAATCGGAACAAATTCACTATAATAAATTATAAAAGGAGGACGTTAAATTTGAAAATAATAAAATATCGTAAAGGGTTTAATAACGTACAAGGGACCAACACAGCCTCGGGCCATTCTTTAAAACGACTCCATAGTTATATCACAAACAATTTACTGTTATTTAGACAACAAAAATCGGAACAAATTCACTATAATAAATTATAAAAGGAGGACGTTTCGTAAACTACAAAACAACATTTACCACCGCCCACTGTATGACGTTGTTGAACCAGGGAATCCGTGTGTCCATCACGACAAATGAGTCTCATTGACTTTGTATGGGTGTTGTTTCCGTGGTGCCGACACGTAATTTCAACACATTCCGTGACACCACCACGCAAATCGGGGTTAAGGCGTCGTGTTCATTTCACGTATTTCTGTGAGATCAGGTTGTTCTCTAATGCCTAGTTCACACTACAGGATTTTAAGCCCGATTTAAGCCTGATTTGCAAATCGTTGAGCTCGCCGACAGGTCGGGTTGTTATCGCGTGCAAATCGCGGGGGATTAGCGGCCGATGAACGCTCGCCAATCTGTTAGTATGAAAGAGCCAACAACACATCAAAGACGCTCGCAGACGCCTCGCAGATGCGTCGCCGAGCCCAGAAAAATATCTAGCATGCTAGATATCCGGAGCTGTCGCACGACTCAACCACATGTGATGCCATGAGCTACAGCCAATCAGAGCAAGGCATGGGTTGAGGTCACCGGGAAAATACGCGGTTTTTTTTCCAGAGCAAATCATCACGCAAACAGTTTGTAGCACTAATTTCTGTCTGACATCCATATTCAAACAAAGACTCGCGTGTTGTGTACTTCTGTTCTTCTTCGCTTGGTAGTGGCGCGCGTGCGGTATTGCGTCATTTCCGGTTCGTTTTATCGCGTGATTTTTCGTGACAAAACGTGGTTTGTAGACAAGAAAGAATCGTTGGATGACAGAGTTGTTGTCTATTCGTGTAGTGAGTTACCTCCTGTTGCGGATCAATCACGTTGTGTCGTGTGGTGTGAACAGCTCAACAACTTTAACACTGCTGATTTCACAGAGAGCAAGTCATGTAGTGTGAACCGCACAGTTCAGCCCGACATTTTAAAATCCTGTAGTGTGAACTTGCCTTAACCAGTGCTCATTAGTTTTACTGTGACCACACCCACACGCGCAAAACATATAGAGATGCATATCGTCCATGCTTTGCGCGAACGCGCCCATTACATCAACAACAAAGCGGCAAACTTTATCAGTCCTCTGCTGTCGTCGAGTTTGGAAGACACGCTGTGAGATTATTGGGTTTACATCTGAAGAAGAAGATCGCGATTTGAAGACAAGAACGATTTTAAGGTAAGAAATAATTCTGAATTATATTAGTTAGTGTTTTTGTTGCATATAAACTTCACATTGCCATTGAACTGTTGCTCGATGCTTCAGTAAATGTTCCCTGCACGCGCTGTGAGAGTTTGAGTCAGTCGCGCGACGTGCGTTTGAAAAGCAAAAAGCACCATGATTTTACTCCAATCTCATTTCATAACGTCATATCGATTGTAAACATTTGAAGTAACATATGATAATCAATATGTTTTTCTCTAGTATAGTGTTACTGAAGTGTTCCTTTTTAACGATGCCTGCTATTCTATTGTTATTATTTTATTTAGCCCTGCAGGCCTATAAGGCAGGGGCGTGTCTAGAGGGGGGGCACGGGGTGGCACCGGCCCCCCCTGGAATATGATTGCCCCCCCCTGGTGCCCCCCCCTCCAAAAAATTCCCACCGCACCATTGGACCAGAGCGCTGTCAATCACTGTTTGTTTTGAGACTCACGCGAAGAAGAAACGAGCACAGTCGCGCGTTTTTAAAACAGGAGGAAAGAGACACCACGACACCCACCGCACCATTGGACCAGAGCGCTGTCAATCACTCCTTGATTTGAGACTGGCGCGAAGAGTAAGCAAGCAGTTGCGCGTTTTTTAAAACAGGAGGAGAGAGACACGACGACACGTCAGGAGGTATGTAACGTTACACACTAAATTATATATTTTGAAATATCGCATCGTATGTTAGTATTTAGTCTGATAATTTAGTGTGTGACTGACCAAACTATGTATTAAGTTCTATATTTTGAAATATCGCATCTTATGTTAGTAGTCTGATACTTTTATGTGTGTGACTGACCAAGCTATTGCATGTAGCTGCTAGCTAGTAGATTAACGTTACCAAACATAACTTCGGCAGACTACTGAATAGAATTGACTTTGTCAGTGTTATTCAGCAGCAATGCACACACCACCACATACATATAAAGTAGATAAATATTACTTTATCTGTTGTTTTAAAGTCTTGGCACAATAATTTTTTCCCAAAAAGGCCTGATAAACACTGAAATGTTTGAACGTTAACTAATAACAGCTACATGCAACTCTGTGTAATTTAGATAACTTAGCCTACTTAAAGGATTAATGTTAGTTCACTTAATTTAAATGGTCATTTACTCCCCCTAAACTTGTTTCAAACCTGTATGAGTTAATTTTTTTCTGCTGAACACCAAAGAGAAGTCTGTAACCAAAATCAGTTGATGGACCCCATTGACTTCCATAGTAAGAAAAAAATAACATGGCAGTCAATGGGGTTCATCTACTTTCTGGCTACCAAGATTCTTAAAAATATTTTATTTTGTGTTCAGCAGAAGAAAAACTCATACAGGTTTGAAATAACTTTAGGATGAGTAAATTATGACAATTTATTTAAAGTGAACTATTCCTATTATTAAATGGGTTTTTGTTTATTTTAAGGCAGAATTTAGTAAAAAGAGAGTTAAGAATGAAAAGAGGACAGAGTCAAACACAGCAACAAGACATCCAAGGTTTCTTTAAGAAGAAACCATGTCAGGGACAGCAGATGCAGTGCAGTCCAGTCCAGGTCAGAGCCAAAATTCCACCAGGCAGGGCCAACAAATGAGCAAGCTTGAAGCTGCCAGCACAGTGTATAGCCAACCTGAGAGGACCAGTGAGGGCTACATCAGCAGCCACCTATCTGCAGCAACAGGTGAAAGTCAGAACATGAATCTTTCATGCATTTTCTTAGCTTTTATCTTTGCAGCCAGTTCACATGATACCACTTCATAGATAAATATTTAACATGGTATTATTTGATTTATGTTTTAGATCTACAAGGTGATGAAAGCTCCCAAACCTCTGAGGGAGAAGAAGACCAGTCCCTTATCAGGCTTCACAGCAGAAGTGGTTCAGATTCCAGAGGTGATAGTGACAGAGAGCACCAACCAGTCCTATCTGGATCAGAATTTGCTGTTCCACTTGGACCTCAAGGTATAGTGACAAATGTCATTTTCAAGTGTTTTAGGCCATTTTACTAGTATGAACATTGTTAATGTTGAAATGACAGGAACTAATCTTTGCTTTATCAATATGTCTATTTATTTAGATATTTTGCAATCCAGAGCGGTTGGTCCTGTGCAGCCTAACTTAGCGATGTTTCCTAGAACACAGCAAGGAAAAAAAAAGTAGGGCATCTAATTCTACATGGTATAAAGAATATCCATGGATAGCATATTCACAAAGCAAGAACTCGGCCCATTGTTTTGTATGCAGACATTTTTCACTCCCTTCTGCCCCTCAATCTGCCTTCACTTCAAGCTCTGGTTTTGCAAACTGGAAAAAAGCACTATATAAGGACGGTGGGTTTGCAATGCATTCCAAATCAGAGCACCATGTAAATGCAATGTTGGCATGGTCTGACTACAAAAGGGGAGCTGAGAGCAACACATCTTTGTTGAAGTCAATTAATAAAAACTACCTAAAAAGAGTCAAAGAGAATCAGGACTATATAAAAACTGTGGCAGATGTTCTCCTGCTTACTGCTACACAAAATATTACCCAAAGAGGCCATCGTGAGTCAGAGGAGTCTGAGAATAGGGGGAACTTTCTGGCCATATTGGAGCAAATAGCAAAACATGACCCAATAGTAAAGAAAAAACTGTCCAGCGGAAATGCTAAGTACACAAGTAATACCACGCAAAAAGAAATCCTGGAGTGTTTGGCAGAGATGGTTCGACAAAATATCATCAAAGAAGTCAAAGAAAACGAGTCATTCAGTGTTCTAGTTGATGAAACTAAGGACATGAAAAAAAAAGAACAAATTTCCCTGGTCCTGAGATATTATTATAAGGGTGCAGTACATGAGAGTTTTTTACATTTTCAAAAAGCTGATAGTTTAAATGCTGAAGGGTTGACAGAGAAGATCATCAATTGTCTTGAGAGATATGGATTGGATTACAGAAGCAATCTTGTTGGCCAGGGATATGATGGAGCGTCTGTAATGAGTGGAAAACATACAGGTGTTTCTGCACGCATAAAGGCAGTGGCAAAACATGCGTTCTATGTGCATTGCAATGCCTGAACTTAGTTTTAGTTGATACTGTCAAGTCAGTACCTGAGGCATCATGTTTCTTTTCTTTACTGGAAAAACTATATGTCTTCATGTCAGGCTCATACATTCACCACAGATGGCTTGAAGTTCAGAAAGAAATGTATGGAGGTCAGCCTAGAGAGCTTCAGAAGCTTAGCGAAACAAGATGGGCATGCAGGCACTTTGCCTGCCGTAATATGATGGACCAGTTACCTGCAGTGCTGTGTGTCCTTGAAGATATTGCTGAAGAGAGAAGTGGGGACCGGTCTGTGGAGGCACGGGGTCTTCTTGCCCAAATTGACTTGCCTTTCATTGGGCTTCTAGCAACATTCTGCAAAGTGCTGGGTGACACCAAGATTCTATCTGATATGCTTCAATCACCGTCACTAGACCTAGCGAGAGATGTTGAGCTTATTGAAGCACTTCAGGACACATTTAAGAATTACAGAGAAGAATCATTTTGTGATGAGCTTTGGAGAGAAATCTTAAACACAGCTCAAAAGTGTAATATCAGCATTGAAAGTGTGAAAAAAAGGCAACGTAAGACCAGCTCTAGACTAGAAGGATCTGTAGTGACATCCACTGTTGGCGCGCATACAAGTGACCAAGATGACAAAGATGGTTTTAGAAGGAACATCTTCTATCCAATCCTTGACTCTGTTATTGGGGAATTACAGAAACGTTTCTCCAAGCCCAGCTGCAACATAATGAGCGGTGTTCAAGCACTCCATCCTAACAGCAACAGCTTTCTACAAGAGTCACCCCTTTTTTCATTCGCAGAGATCTATGAGTCAAATTTAGATGATCTGAAGCATGAGCTGCACCAAGCCAAAAGGATTTTGGAGAGGAAAAGGAAAGAAGACATGCAAAGCCTCACCAGCCTATTGGAGTTCACAGTGTTTCTGGAACCTTTCAAAGAGGTGTTCCATGAACTGTTTCGGTTGTGCAAAATTGCCATCGCAATACCTGTAAGCACTGCTTCTTGTGAACGGAGTTTTTCCACCCTGAAACTAATCAAGAACCACCTACGAACAACCATGTCTGATGAGCGACTGAGTGACCTGGGAGTGCTCAATGTAGAGTCACGGAGAGCCAAGTCCCTGGACATGGATGAGTTTATCAGACTATTTGGTAGCCAGCACAAAAACCGCAGAATACAGCTGTTCTGAGGCAGAGCATAACACACGTGATGGTGCAGATAACCCTCACATACGGGTTTATGTGTATTACAAGGACACTTCGGCCCAAACCAGTTTTTTTGCTGTATTAGAGGGACACCCCTTTCCACTTGCTCTACAGAGTTGTGTTGCACATCAAAAATTTTTGTTTGAGCCACATAACACAGATTTCACTTCAGAATTCGTTTACACTCAACACAAGTGATAATGTAACGACCTGACAAAATACACAATTATGAGGACATATTATAATTACATGCAAGCCCCCGCCTATGACACAAACCGTTATTATAAGGACAGTAGCTATAACACACACACACATGCCATTATCGTGTATTAAAGGGACACACATGTATTAATAGGACATATCTAAACATACACAAAATAAAGGCATTGAGTATTAAAATGACATCGCTGACCTGAGGACAAATGGCTTAGCACTTCAATATATTTGTGGACCCTTATGAGACTACTGTCAGTCAAACCTTCTGGTCACAAAGGTCTGGTCTGTTAATAATGCCCTGAATATAAAAATCCTTTAAAAGGTAGTAAACAGTTATTGACTTAGCTTCTAAACTTTGAAAGCCACCACAGCCCTGTTCATAATTTAGACACACTTGATCAGTTTAAGTCTACAAACTCATCTCTTTAACCAAGCATACACATAATTCAATGCAAAAACAATTTAATGCCGCAATAATTAGCTCAATCAGAATCATGAGTAATTATTTTTCTGTTCATTTTTTACACTGTGTGATTGTGTGAGCTTTTTGTCTTCCAATGTCTTATCCTTGGACAACCAAGCCATACATTTTTATATGCACCCCCAGGAACACCTTTAATTGAAAACATTGTGTATTATAAGGAGAAAAAAAAGTGATTTATGAGGACAAACGGTGTAACACAAACGTGAAAATGTTGTGTATTATAAGGACAAAAGTGATCTATGAGGACAAACGGTGTAACACAAACATGAAAATGTTGTGTATTATAGGACAAAAGTGATCTATGAGGACAAACGGTGTAACACAAACACAAACATGAAAAAGTTGTGTATTATAAGGACAAACATAGTCCTTCGCCGTGGCACAACGAACATAGTCCAACGCCGTGGCACAACGAGCACACTCAGGCCCTTAAGAGAGCAGCCAGAAAAATGGAGCGCAACTGGAAGAAAACAAAACTAGAGGTGTTTCGGATTTCATGGAAGGAGAGCTCGATTGCTTACAGAGAGGCTTTAAAAGCTGCTAGATCTGCTTATTTTTCAACCCTATTAGAAGAAAATAAACATAATCCTAGGTATTTATTTGAAACAGTGGCTAAACTAACGAAAAAGAAAGCTTCAAGCCCAGAAGTTTCCAAGCAACACAGCAGTAATGACTTTATGAACTTCTTCACTTATAAGATCGACAAAATTATAACTATGCAACCGTCTAATACAGTATCGCATCAGGAAGTGCATTGTAGTCTCCCTGAGGGAAAATTTGATTCATTCATTGCTATAGGAGAGGAAGAATTTTGCAAACTCGTCAAATCATCTAAATCGACAACGTGCATGTTAGACCCTATACCGACTAAGCTGCTGAAAGAGATGCTTCCAGATGTCATAGATCCTCTTCTTAATATCATTAATTCATCTTTGTCTCTAGGATACGTACCAAAAACCTTTAAGCTAGCTATGATTAAACCGCTTGTTAAAAAACAGCAACTTGATCCTACAAAACTAGTCAATTACAGGCCGATCTCAAATCTGTCTTTTCTGTCAAAGATACTAGAAAAAGCAGTATCTTCACAACTGTGTTCCTTTCTTGAAAGAAATGATATCTGCGAGGATTTTCAGTCCGGATTTAGACCGTACCATAGTACCGAGACAGCTCTCGTTAGAGTCACAAATGATTTGCTCTTATCATCCGATCGTGGTTGTATCTCTCTATTAGTATTACTGGATCTTAGTGCTGCATTTGACACCATTGACCACAACATCCTTTTAAATAGACTCGAACATTATGTTGGCATTAGTGGAATTGCACTAGCATGGTTTAAATCATACTTATCTGACCGTTATCAGTTTGTAGCAGTAAATGGAGAGATGTCTTATCAATCACAAGTTCAGTATGGCGTACCACAAGGCTCAGTACTAGGACCGCTGCTGTTCACTCTGTATATGCTACCATTAGGAGATATCATTAGGAAACATGGAATTAGCTTTCACTGTTATGCCGACGATACTCAGCTGTATATTTCTTCAAAACCTAACGAAACCTACCAATTCACAAAATTAACGGAATGCATAGCTGAAATAAAAAATTGGATGACTAGTAATTTCCTACTACTAAATTCAGAAAAAACAGAGATTCTAATTATTGGACAAAAAACCTCCACACGTAATAACCTAGAGTACTGTCTAACACTTGATGGCTGCTCTGTTAAGTCTTCGTCGTCGGTTAGGAACCTGGGTGTGCTCTTTGATACCAATCTTTCATTTGAAAGTCATGTGTCTAGTATCTGTAAAACCGCTTTCTTCCATCTTAAAAATATATCTAAATTACGTCATATGCTCTCAATGAATAATGCAGAACAATTAGTTCATGCGTTTATGACCTCAAGGCTAGATTATTGTAATGCTCTACTGGGTGGTTGCCCTGCACGCTTAACAAACAAACTACAGCTAGTTCAAAATGCAGCAGCTCGAGTTCTTACTAGAACCAGGAAGTATGACCATATTAGCCCTGTTCTGTCAACACTGCATTGCTCCGCAGTACTTGAGCGAGCTCTTAACGCATTATAGTCCTTCACGTCTACTGCGATCTCAAAATTCCGGCCAGTTAATAATACCTAGAATATCAAAATCGACTGCTGGCGGTAGATCCTTTTCCTACTTAGCACCAAAACTTTGGAACAGTCTTCCTAACATTGTCCGGGAAGCAGACACACTCTGTCAGTTCAAATCTAGACTAAAAACACATCTCTTCGGCCTAGCATACACATAACACATTATAGACTTATAATTAGGCTGCATAGTTTAGAACAGCCGGGACCGGGAACACTTCCCGTAATCCTGATGTACTTGGTACATCATAAGAAGGATGGCGTCTACGCTAATATTAGTCTCTCTGTCTATCCCGAGGTTTACTGCTGTCCACCGGAACCAGGCCGTATCCAGATCTGATGAAGGACCAGCGCCAGGACACGACGTCGACGCCGCTGACCTGAAGTGTCAACCAGTCTCTCCTCCTCTTCACTCCGACTTCAACCAACCGGAACTGGACAAATACTCTGATTCATTCTGAACTTCATACACTGTTCACTCATTGGCCAGAGGAGAACTGGCCCCCGACTGAGCCTGGGTTCTCCCAAGGTTTTTTTCTCCCTTCTGTCACCTGATGGAGTTTTGGTTCCTTGCCGCTGTTGCCTTACCTTCTGGCTTGCTTAGTTGGGGACATTTAATATTCAACAATATTATAGATCTGCCTTAAAGGTGGACGATGATGAAATTATTTTTTTTGTATTTTCATGTTATCACTGTGAAGCTGCTTTGATACAATCTGTATTGTAAAAAGCGCTATATAAATAAAGATGACTTGACTTGACTTGACAAAAGTGATCTATGAGGACAAACGGTGTAACACAAACACAAACGTGAAAATGTTGTGTATTATAAGGACAAAAGTGATCTATGAGGACAAACGGTGTAACACAAACACAAACGTGAAAATGTTGTGTATTATAAGCACAAAAGTGATCTATGAGGACAAACGGTGTAACACAAACATGAAAATGTTGTGTATTATAAGGACAAAAGTGATCTATGAGGACAAACGGTTTAACAAAGTGAAGGCAACATTCTCAGGTCTGCTGAAACTGGTAACACAAGGCTTATCCAGGTACTGCGAGTCACGGCGACTGCGACTGGTGCAATTTAATGACATTAAAATAATAATACATCAAAATAATTAAATTTGATTTTAAATGGGCAAAAATTATTTCAAATCATAGATTGTGTGTTCCTGTAGTTACTACTGTGGCTTTAACTGTTGTCACGGCCCCTCCTCTGCCTCGTAGGGGCGGTTCCTCCTGCAGGCAGAGGAGGGTCGTTAGTGATTGGAGCCACCTGGGCTCAGGGTATTTAAACTGCTTCACTTACCACTCTTCCCTCTCTCTCTGCTCCTCCAGGTATGATCTTGTTTTGTTTGTTCCTTTGTAGTTTTACTTATTTTCCACTCAGTCATGTTCACATACACAGATTCACACATCTCTGCACTTTACATGCACCGTACATTATGACTAATGAAAGGTTAGATTTTAGTAAATTTTCTAAATATAATATCAAAAGGATTAACAATGCAGATTTATTTTTTTACAGCCATCTTTGATCATATTTACCAAGGGGGCAAACAATTCTGAACAGCACTGTATAACCTTGCTCATACATGTAAAACCAAAACAATAAAACCAAAAATTAACACGCCATCAAAACTAAATGTTTTGTGCCTGTCTCTTTCTCTTCTCTGTCAAACCCCTATTCCTGACAAAGTCTCTGATGTTTTGTAAAGTGCGATTAGCCAAAGCAGGATGCTCAGCATTCTTGCACTGCTGGCAATCAATTTTAGTGGCGAGTTTGCATTGTGCAATGCTGTTTTTAAAGTGTCGCATTACTGCTGCGATTTCAGATGGAGACCATTGAATTTTGTGTTTCCTTCTGGCATTCTTTTCAGCAGGATTTTCAGGAACGCCTACAAAAGAGAAAAACAGATTCCTAGGATAAACACAATGATGACTAGATCTCATCTTCCTATTCTTCCAACCAGTCTAATAATTATTTTTAGTCTAGCCCATGAAATGAAATCTTTATTTCGAACAATTAAAATAAAAAATAAAATAGCAACACGTATGAAATATCCATAAATAAAATAAAACAAAAACAACAGAAAATGTAGCATAATAATCAACCAGTTCGAAAAGGGATAGGTAGAAGCCCTAGGCTTATCAAGACCAACCCCCAGTAACTACCCAAACCAAATCACAATCGAACATAACGTTTTAGATAATACAGAAAAACTACTAAATTAAATGTTTTATCTTAATATAAAGATAAAGAAGCATAACATAAACCATTATCAAGCAACATTAACAAGTTATGCATTATCATTCACCCTCACCACTTCTGTACTTATCAAAAATAAAACGTTTGTACCTTTTTAAAAAAAAAATTGTAACATGCTGTACAAATTGTACAAACTGCTTAAAAACAAAACAGAAACACATGTACATCTAATTTAAATCAATCAAGCAAATGCAAAAAGCGATCCAGACCAAAATCTAGATTATATATGCCACTGATTTTCAGCTTCGACCAACATTTATATATCCTTAAAAAGGATTTGTAGTTAAACACTTCCGTCTTGTCTTACCTGTAGATGGGCCTTCTAGGGCAGGGTCATCATCTATGAAAGGAATAATAAAATACTGTAACATACAGTAGGCACTGCTTGGTCTAAATGAACTGAATCAAACCAGGCTAAACATGCTAGTTAAATGAGATAAATGCCCATACCATCTGAGGTGCCTGGAAGATCCTCGACAGTTCGCCTAACTCGCTTTAGGGCTGTGGTATGAATAATATAGTTTACTATTAAGGTTTTGGTGTCACATGTTTATTTATATACAAGCATTAACTAGAGAAAACACCATGATGACTAGATCACATCTCCATATTCTTTTAACCAGTCTAATAATTATCTTTGGTCTAGCCTTGTTTGAATGATTGCTAGTCTCAACTAAAGTGTTGAGTGGCTGTTTTGGCCTGCTTGTTTTTATTAGGGAAGCAGGTATGTAGAAAGATTTTTAACATTCTTGTAAGATTAATGTTTAATTGCTTTCCCACCTTGGGATGCATATACACCGATCAGGTATAACATTATGACCCCCCTTCTAATATTATGTTGGTCCCACTTTTGCAGCCCCATACACAATAAACTGTGATACACTGTGTATTCTAACACCTTTCTATCAGAACCAGCATGAACTTGGAATGGACCACACAGGTCAGCATTCGCTCCCCACATGCATCAATGAGCCTTGGCTGTCTATGTTGCTGATTCACAACTGTTCCTTCCTTGGACCTATTTTGAAAGATACTAACCACTGCACACTGGGAACATCCACAAGAGCTGCAGTTTTAAAGATGTTCTCACCCAGTCGTCTAGCCATCACAATTTGGACCTGTCAAACTCGCTCTTTACACTTACTAATTTTTCACAATTCTAACACATTAACTTTCTGGACAAAATGTTCACTTCCTGATGAATATATCCCACACACTAATAGGTGCCATGGAGAAGAGATAATCAGTTGTGACGGATCGTCTGCCTCTACCGCGTAATTAGCGCCGCCCCGTCCCTTAAAAACTTGACTTTAATGATTTGCCATTTGAATGTTTATATATATACTTTTACCAATTTCACTTTGTGTTAGTTGATCTGTCTCCTCAGCATCACTGTCATCACTTGGATTAGAATCGGTTAAGTCTAGGTTTTCTAACAAAAAACAAACAATTTGAGTGTTAAGTATAGCAAATGTCAGGAGCAAATAAAATTATCACATAATGACCATTCTGAAAACTATTACTTTGGTAAAGATATATTGTCTGTATGTACCTTAGCCTATACACTTGATAACCTTTACAATAAAATATACTATAAACCATACACTAAACAAAAATCAAATTTTAACTTTAATAGACTTACCTTCATACCTTCAATGTCAATTTCTTCTAGTGTTTTGCCTTGGAGACTTATAAGAGAACCTTTCTCCATGGCAAGTAGAAGTTTAGAAATTTTGGCCAGCTGGGTTGTAGCCTCTGGAAGCCTGTAATATTCTCTGTGGACACGTATGTCATGGCCCAAGAAGTCTGCTACTTGATCCAACTCATGTTTTTTTAGGTTCAGGACCTGAGACATAGTTGCAACATGTTTTCGCAACTGTGTTGACCGGAGGAGCTCAGGGTTCTGAGCACCACACTCATCTGCGTAAATCCTGAGACAGTCTTGTCCTCTATACGAAGTCAAACAGCTGGGTCTTGCAAAAAGAAATGTATTGTCTTGTGGAACTCCACACTCTTGTCTTTTGCTTATGAGAAGTGTTAAAGCATCGACCATGTCTGGCGATAGCAATACTGCCACTTTACGCCCCTTTTTACCCCTAATTTCAACTCGATTAAAGTGTGCACAAAGTTTCTGCTCAAATGCTGTAAGGCCAACAGCAACATCTTTGTGAAGAGGAGCTGTGTCCCTCTCTAAGAAACTTTTTAAGTGCATCCTTGCAACTTCTCCTCCACGCCTTCGATTGAACAGAATAATTTTGGCAAGAGTCGATCTGCACAGTTCTCCATAGACCTTTGTTGATGCAGTCTTCTTCAAGTTGTCAGAAGCTAAATCAGCGACTGTCTCAAGATGTTGATGAAGACGCTGAACATCTTCAGTAAACGGGAGGGTGGATGGTTTATTAAAATTTCCTTCATGTAAAGTGGTTAAAGCTCCATGAGACACAAGTTCCGACCACTTAGAATTATACAACTTTTTGAAATTCTGGGTTGACTTAATCCTTGCATCATCTTCAGCCATTAACGCTCTACAGTGTATGATGTCACATAACTTGTTCAAAGAGTGACCCAGCTTAAGCGCAAGGCTTGGATTGTGGTAAGTGTGTTTTGCTGCATCATACCCAGATACTCTTTTGACAGCCTGTATAACAATCCCAAAATGTTCAGGCTTAACAGCATCCTCAATCGTATGCAATGAAAATTGCGTTCTCAGGATCAACAAAAGTCTTCCAACCTCTCTTAGCTTCTGTCGGATGTAATCATATTTAGACGGATCTTGGCCATGTTTATTTAAAAATGATTGTGCCAGTTGTAGGATAGTGAAATCACTCCGCACAGCAGCAGAGATGTCATCATCTTTCATTGGTGTTAGGAGTTTCCAAACACTCTGTGAAGTTTTCTGACACAGAACGTAATCAGACATTGTCGCTAAAGCCAGTACCTTATTTCTTCCTGGTTGTTCCTGATCCACTGACTTAGAAGGACAGTTCCGTACATGTCTCCACAGATCTCTGCGTAGGAACATTGCATGGCAATACATGCAAATTCACATAATCATTTGGATTGTAATTGTTCTTCGGTTTACTTTGAGTTTTAATTGCCCAGATCCACTAGCTAAAACACTTGCATTATGTTCATAATTTCCTTTATTTCGTAGTTTGTCCAGCAGTTTCTTACGTTCCTTGGAATGCTTCGGCAAGGCCAGAGCCCTAGCAACATCCACATTTGTGTTTTCATGATTTTTTAAGTGTCTTGTGAATTTCGATTGGGGCTTTCCACAAATATAAAAGTAATTCTTATGTACTGAAGTGGATATTGCAGAGGACGGTACTGATGGACCTTCCCCACATTCTGTGGTATCCTCAGCCTCTATATTTTCAATCCCTACTTTGAATACCTGCTCGCCTTTCCTGCATGACTTTTTCAGCTGTGCTGTGCAGACTGCATCTTCAGGTAGTGAATCTTTAACTAAGACGCTTTCTTGGCAGTCTACGTTGGAGAGTGGTTTAGGACACTCCAGTTCTGAAGACACCATGTCTGATTCCGAATCATCTGAAAAACTACTGGGAACATAGTTCTTATCTGAGTCCTCACTAAATAGTTCTTCTTCAGAATTCTATAATAGAAACAAATATTTATTCATTAAAAATATAGATATTTACAAACTTTAAAAATATATATATATATATATATTAGTGAACTATTCCTTTAAAGATTATTTGATACAATTCACTTACTGATTTAAATGAGTCAGGGTAAGGCGTCACATTCTTGTTGTAGAAAGATTTATGCCAGAAACATGAGCAAACTAGATAGAATAATAAATCTAAATTAGATGGAATCTACCAAAAGGGTTGGGAAATTAATAAATGAATAGATAGTGGTAACACATTACCGTACACATTACAGTATCTTTTACAAGTCAAAACATAGTACTTACTCTTACACTTTACACCAATCCACTTAAATGCAGAATAGGGCCCACTACAGCAGGCACATTTATCCAAGCTTGACACAGCTGAATAAATTGTCATGTTTGCAAATCTGTTGGGAAAAAAAAAACATCTTAAAATAAATTCTATTAAAATATTAAATTAAAATTAATCTGATTAACCCATCTCAAATAAAGTAAACTTAAAATAGATGTTAGAAGATTAACAAAAAGGTTTGGGGCTTAAATCAATTAAATATCATAACCAATGTAGGTTTTATCAGTAAAAAAAAATAATATTAGTATATATTAATGGCCCAGTCTAGCTGTACTAAGAGAAACCTGGATCTTCACCCAACCCCCACAACATGACATCAACAGTAAATATGAGGACGTTAAACACAACACTTATCTCAATCTGACTGTAGTAACCTAAACCTGGATCTTCACCCAACCCCCACAACATGACATCAACAGTAAATATGAGGACATTAAACACAACACATATCTCAATCTGACTGTAGTAACCTAAACCTGGATCTTCACCCAACCCCCACAACATGACATCAACAGTAAATATGAGGACATTAAACACAACACATATCTCAATCTGACTGTAGTAACCTAAACCTGGATCTTCACCCAACCCCCACAACATGACATCAACAGTATGAGGACATTAAACACAACACATATCTCGATCTGACTGTAGTAACCTAAACCTGGATCTTCACCCAACCCCCACAACATGACATCAACAGTAAATATGAGGACATTAAACACAACACATATCTCAATCTGACTGTAGTAACCTAAACCTGGATCTTCACCCAACCCCCACAACATGACATCAACAGTAAATATGAGGACATTAAACACAACACATATCTCAATCTGACTGTAGTAACCTAAACCTGGATCTTCACCCAACCCCCACAACATGACATCAACAGTAAATATGAGGACATTAAACACAACACATATCTCAATCTGACTGTAGTAACCTAAACCTGGATCTTCACCCAACCCCCACAACATGACATCAACAGTAAATATGAGGACATTAAACACAATTTGTGGTCCAATAAGGGAAACGCCTGTTTTACACTGCACGTGTAAGCAGTTTATTGATGATGTGGGAGCATAAAGGGTTTATTCACCATAGGAGAGAGTGATTGACCTGTGATGCAATCATTTTTCCTTTTTATCGTATTTGTGAATGTCCAATGAAATGTACAGCTTGAAGCTATTCTCCTTTACTGTTGTTGATGTATGACTTCTGTGTGGATGACTAAACACACTTTGTTAACTGTAATACCAAGTGCATCTTGAATCGACTGAGTGAGAAGCGCCATTGTTCCCTATTAACGCAACATGCGCTGGATGGAACAAAGCTGGCTGAGATTTTAGCGGAAATATGTCATCGCCACGTACGCATATACCCCAATCAGCATGAGCAGCGCAATAAAAATAGACTTGGCTCTGAAATGATGCCTGCACTGCTGCTTACGCATGCTATGTGATTGCTCATAGGTGCCAAAAAAAGATGTGTTGCTTACACGTGCGGTGTGAAATGGGCGTAACTCTCTGAAGGACAGTGGCTCTCCAGGAGCAGGATTCATTTACCCTGATTAATACCATTATAGGTTACACACACACTTCACACTTACCATCTGTGATGTTTTACTCCCATCTCCACAGACGAGTGAGGCAGGTTCTTTAGTCTCTGAAGTTACCTGGGTAGATTAACAACAAAGTATTAACAAATTAAATTATCAACATGATTGATAAACCATTTTAACAGAAACCTGTGTTTGAACGAGTATATAGACCTTATGCGCCAGAGAAACGAGGGCGCAGCCATCTTTAGAATATTGTCTTTGAACTTCCGTTTTGCGGTCGCTCTGTGTATTTCAATGGGATCGCTGTCCAGGAGTAACTAGCTTTTAAAGTGGATTTACTTAATGTAAAGTTAACGAAAGTTATCATGAGGATTGTAATGGTTGAAGCAGATGTCTTAACAAATGTCAGTAGATCGGGAATATTTTAAAATGAGCCGTTCATTCATAAATACACAAGATCGCTGTGAAAATACAAACCGGAAGACAAAAGACAACGAGCGCAGTGCTGAAAAGGGGCGGGGCTACATAAGGTCTATATAGAATAAAACTACAAGACCCAAAATGCATTCACTTTTCATGAACACTTACCATCTGTGATGTTTTACTCCCATCTCCACAGACGAGTGAGGCAGGTTCTTCAGTCTCTGAAGTTACCTGCGTAGATTAACAACAAAGTATACTTTAATTATTAAATAACACAAATTCAACATTTAATCAACATGATTAAAGCTTATGTTTGAATAATTGTTTAGAGCCAAATAACATTTAAGAAATAAGTGTTATCTTTACCTGGTGTCTCCATGGCCATTCAGAATCCCCATAGTTATAACTGATTTCTTCCCCAGGAGTTATGTCCTTTATAGCAAATAAACACAAATGGGGTTTTTTGTCCACTGTGATCATTTTCATTTTGCTGTTGGGGCTCACGTGATCATCATTCACAAGGCGCCCTAAAGAGCCATCTTCTTTGGCAGCATCAACCCTGAAACATTAAAAAACATAATGCTACTATAACTAAAGGTATAATAACAGATTCAATTACACAATACGTAAATGCAAGTCACTAGTTTACTATTACTGTTGCTATTACTTGCAGAAAATGCAGTTTGTATTTCTGGTTGACTTACAACTCCATATATTTGTAAGACATTGTACATTAAATAAAGCCATATACATACCATAATTGTTTTCCATTAAAACGGAATTCAAATAAAAACACTTCGAGTGAATTGTCATATATTTTGAGTCTTCTTTCATATTCTTCTTTATGTATGACCTCTCCTCGATACTCAATCAGAAAATCTCCTTTATGAAAGTGAGAAGTGGTGAACACTCCTCGACCTAACAAAGAATTAGTCTGATTAGTCAGAGAAAAGTTTTAACTAAAGATTTAGAGCAGGGTTGGAAATCCCTGTCTTAAACATAGGTGTTACTTACCTTTGAATGAATTTATATGTTTTGCTACAAATCCACCCTTGTCTTTACACATTGGTGCATGATATACAGCCTCCTCTTCTGTTTTTTTTACCTCTCCTGGGCCTTATTCCTGCCATTTTCTACAAAGGTCCAGAAAAGCAAGTATTTTTTTTGTGATTTATTGTTTTATACATAAAATCATCTTACATAATGAAAGAAACATTCTGTGAAAACATATCCTTGATATTTTTAATACTGAATAATACTGAACTTAATGATTTGACAGACAGGGTTACATATGAAGCTGAAAAATTAAAGACCTGAAACCTTAAGAAACATTATTTATAGCCTAACTCATAGCGATCTATAGTAAGCTCAGACTACATAAAATGACAACATTAAAGTTATCATACAGTTACAGAAGCTGTTGCATTTCTTAGGGATGCACAAATAATGATTTCAGTAACGTTAGCATTCAGATTAGATTATTGGATTACAGTAACAGCTAAAGCCGTGAAGCACTATTACGAAATTTTGCAAAATAATGTGATCTTAAACAACAATAACGTGATAAACTAGGGTAAACGTACCTATTAAGCTCACCAAAATCTAGGCTACATTGAGACATTTTTAGTTCACAAGATATTGGTTTCAGTACAAGAAGTTATGTAAAAAATAAAATATTAATTTCTCACACAATCATATTTAATTTTATTTTAAATGAATAAAGCATTTCAATTAAGATGTCCATCATTAAATGCAACAAGTCAGGCTGTGCTTAATGGGTACGTTTTTGTACCCTTTAAGCAACACCCCTGTTGCCAATAAGCTCAACTTGATATTTCTCAGCTTAATCACCTTGTTTTATTAAAAATTCTAGTTTATTTTAAACAACCAAGTTTTATTTGAAGGTACGGAGTCAAGCATCAGATATAAAAAATTAGATCTGGTTAATCCCCAGCCTCATTGGGAAAGGATCTACACAAAGAAGAAATTAAATGAAAACATTCACACACACATATATTCAGAAATATTAATATCACTGATCAGTACCTATTAGGGGTGTAACGGTACGTGTATTCGTACCGGACCGTTTCGGTACAGCATTTTCGGTTACGGTGCACATGTGTACCGAATGCAATTCCCGTAAATTAGGCTAGTTTTGTGTGCGGAACATAGGTCAATTCCGAGTATCCACACAAACATATTAAGTGTCGGAAGTCTCCGCGTTGCACTGATTAAATCTGATTAATCGTTTTTGTGATTCAAATACATGTAAAATATTACCATTACATCTGTCTTCCTGTGTGCGGAAATTTGTTTATGTTGCTGTGACAACGAAACACGTGCACACGCGCCTGTGTTAAGAGCGCTTGTAGCTCCGTGCGCGCTGATGCGCTCCTCTGTGGACATTTCCGAATGCCTTTCTGTTAAAAGCGGGCTTTCCACACAAACAAACGTACATGTGTCATTAGTATGAGAAAAAAAATAGGATTTTAACTCGGGTCGGGCTCGGACATAAATATCGCATAAATAAAGATCACCACATACACGGCATGCTCGGTTTAGCCCAGCCTCTTGCTAGCTAGCGTCATGGCCAATATTGCTTTGAGAGTACTTTATTTAGTGGAGAACTTTGCAGCAGTATTTTATTTCTTATTCTTTTTTATTTTATATATTTTCTATTTATTAGCCTATATTTTATTAAAAAAAGTGTGTTTAAAAAAGTGTAAACAAATTGTTAAAAAAAAGTTTATAGTAAACAACCAGCAGTTTAATGTTTTGCATTTCTTTCCCTTACTGTACCGAAAATGAACCGAACCGTGACTTTAAAACCGAGGTACGTACCGAACCGTGATTTTTGCGTACCGTTACACCCCTAGTACCTATTATATAAACTGACTCCTGCCATACATATACACTGCTCTCTTTTAACAGTTCAGTTTGTCTAACTTTTACCAAGCCTACCTGAAGACAACCTGAGATTTCCCTTTCTGTCTCTGCACTAAACACACTGCCAACACTGATGTGCTCCTTTACTCTCTGGGTCAGAGCTTTCCAGTCTACTCCAAACTTCCTGGACAGATAGAAGGCTACTCATGCCTCTTTCATCTTTGGGTTATGCCCAAAAGTACAGCCCTAGTATTGTCAAAAGTACAGACTTCAGTACCAAGTCAGTACTGAAATTAAAAAATTTGATGATACCAGAATTCCCCCCTAGTATTTTGAGCGCTGTTGAACGGATTCTTAAACACCTCTGATTGGCCATTGTGTTCACACGCTCAACAGATCTGTGATTGGCTAAAATGATCAACGCTTCAAAAACAGGTTGTCTTCACCAAACGCTTACACAGATACACACAGGAGTGTTTGAAAGCAGGACGTCTATCAGCGGATCCCTACTGATAAACCAATCCGCTGATAGACGCCTGCTTTCAAACACTCCCGTGTGTATCTGTTAAGGGTGTCACGATTTCGATTTTAAATCGAAATCGATCGAAATTAAGTCACAATCTCGATCATCGAATTCAAAAATGGAATCGTCGATGCTGCCACGCCCCCATGTCACGTTCGGTCGGCTTGTCAAGCAGAAAAAAACGCGTGTTGAAATGCTGCGAGTCAACCTCCTCTGGGGGCGGCACACCCGACGATAAGCGCGCGTCTATGACAACTCGAGGTATCGCACACACCGGACGAGAAGCGCCGCGGCGCGTCTATGACAACTCGAGGTATCGTACACCGGACGCGCACTTTCATGTGGCCTGCAATATTGTGTTTAAGGACATTATGGAACTCATGTTTATGTTATGAGGCTACTGTACAACGTTGCTTAGCCTGCACTTCATCTCTATCTCAGAGAGCGTCCGTTAACTGAATGTATCCTGAAAATCCGATAACATCAGCAATTTTCATTCAACCAGCTGATTACTGTAAATGAATGTAAAACATTGATATTGCAGCAAAGTCATAACGACAATTTGAGACAAATAAATGTATATAAAATGTATTCATGAATAAATGTAATATAAAACTATGTGAATGGCGCTCTCTGGCGCGGCAGGATTCATTTTGAACAAGGTCCTGAGCCGTTGCTGGGCGCCGCGGACAGACGGCGAATGGCGCCGCCGATGTGTGTGTGTGTGTGTATATGTGTGTGTACACTCAGAGAATAAAGTGTTAGAATTTTAAAGACGTGGCTCTGCGCGACGCATATATTTATCTGTTAAACTGTTTGTTTGTTTTGTTGTGAACTTGAATGTCATCTTCTGTGAAGAAGACTGCAGTTACAAAAGAGAAACTAGATCGCAGGTTATTTTGCTTAAGTTTCCAATTGACTGAAGAAGTATTGTTACATTATGTTCTTAATAAATGTTTTAAATTTGACAATGTAGTGTGGTACATTGCGAACACAGGTCAGATATTATGCATAAAAGTTTGGTCTAAAAATGGCATAGCAACCTGTGCTTAAAAAAAAAAAAAGAATAAAAACCGAGAATCGAATCGAACTGTGACCTTAGAATCGAAAATGTAATCGAATCGAGGATTTGGAGAATCGTGACACCCCTAGTATCTGTGTAAGTGCCCTGAAGTCGGTACTTTTGACAACACTATCATAAACTAAAGTTCAGTCTAGATTTTGCCATCTTAAGGCTGTGAAAATAAGTTATAAATTATTTTATAAAGATTAACTTAAAGTGACAACTATCAGTTAATATTTAAAGTCTGTTTATGAAGTAATTACATAGACGTTCAATGTGGACAAGCTTAAAGGGAGCACACTGAGCTTAATTGGAGCAGCGACCATTTTAAATGTATAAATATTACATAAAATTTAAAGGACAATATTTTGCTAAATAAATAATCTAGGTAATGTATTAAGTTTATACATATTTTAATATGAACAACTATTATTGACAATACTTTTTCTAATTGATGTCACACTGAAGCTGTGTGATTTTCATTGTAGTGCACCCTTTAAATCTCTTAATTTTGCAGTAAGTAGTTATACTAACCCAAAATAAAGGCTTAAACGTTTTTAAAAAAATCACATTTAAGGGACTCCTCTTCTGGTAAAAGTTTTCACACAGCTTTCAAAATGGTCGCCAGACAGTGTGAACACATGGAAACCCATATCTCAGTGTGTAATGGTCTGATTTACTTGAAATTACAGAAACTGTGTAGTGACAAACACATCAATTGGTTAAGACGTCAAGTAGGATAATACATTCTTTTTTTTTTTTTTATAATCTGAGCTCAAAGATGGTAGTGTACTTAATGGGTACGTTTACCCTAACGTTACTTAATATGCTAATAGTAATTTTTTTGTCCCGAAATAATCACTCCACTAATGTTTACTTAGTATGTATCTTTTTTTAACTTATAAGTAGCAATAAAGCTGCCGATTGTACTGTTAATAAATGACTAAAAATTTGAAATCAACACTAAATTATGAATTAATCTCGCTTCATCAGAACACGAAGATAAATCATGCTTCACCAAAGCTAACTTGATTAACAGTTCATGCTCTTTAATTTCACAATCGTCTTATTAACATTAATAGTTTAAATCGTTATAAACTAAAAAAGATTTTAACATAAAGAGTAACGTTAGCTTTGTGCTTATCATTAATCTTACCTTACAGGCGATGAGTGATATCGTCGTCGTCAGACATCCACAGATAAGGCTTCGGTCAGGTGGGAGAAGAGGGTTTAGTGGTGCTCTTTACTTAGTAAATGTAACATGTGGCTATTATTTTATACTTAAAATATCTTCTCCAATACCGTCGTTGTCGTAGATCTCTGTCATCATGGTTTGAGTTTGACAAATTCAGACATTATGAAGACTTTCTGACGGTCAGCCAATCCGAACCCGCGATTGCATACACACGTATTAATAATTAATGAGGAGATGCAGTACCAAGTCCGGCCTACAGAGGCACACTTCCGATACACACGTCATACACAAATTCAGGTTTATGTGAATTATAAAGACATGTGGAGAAATTTTGGATTTCAGTTCCCCCTAGCTATTGGAGCACTTCTACATTGCCCGAATTATGAGGACACAGACCATGTCCTTATAATCCAAAATGTCATAATAATGTGGCGTGTATTCATATGAAATGTCCTCATAAATCACAAAGACGCACACACTCTCTCACACACACACATTCTTGCGCAGACCCTCTCATGGGGCCCACCAGTTTTTTTATGCGTTGTGGGATCCACCCTTTCCAGTGGTCCTACACTGCTGTAAAAAACAACATTAGATCTAAAAAAAAATCTCAATCATTAATATCACTTCAATTTGACACATTTCTAAAGTTTTGTCAAAAAAGGTATTTGGCCCCTTGTGGGGACCGTTTCAAGGATTGCCGACTTGTGGGGTCCGCCCACATACACACCAAGTTTTTATATGTTAATGGGGCCCAAGGTCACTATCTGCAGCTGCTGACACCAGCCTTTATTATTACTCCCAGTTTCCATATTTTGGACTAAAATAGTTATTTTTGTAATGAGTAATTATGTATATATATGAAACTTTCCATCTGCCTTTACAGATTACAAGACATACGGTTTCAAAGACAGTTTTATGACAAAACTGAAATTACCAATTTTATTGTAATGACACAGTTTATGCCACACAGTTGTCAGTCAATAAACTTTTTATGAAATGATTAAAACAAATTATTAATGTAATGTCTAGAGGTCTGTACAATCTGCACTCAATGTTTGAACAACATCAGCCTGAACTTTTATGTAAACCCAACAGTTTCTCTTATATAGGCATTGAAATTATGTTTCATTGCACTGCATCCATAATGTCATGTTCACAAGTTGTTCTTTCCAGTGAAGCCTCAAATTTTGAAATCATGATACAGAGATATTTAAAGAAATGAAAAATCCTTTGAAATATTTAACATATGCCCCACACACTTTCAGTGTTCAGATAAATTAAAATAAATAAGAATATATCAACATCCACACATCCAACATCCATCCATATATCAAACATCTGGTCAACATCCATCCATCCAACATCTGGTCAACATGCATCCATATATCCAACATCTGTTCAACATCCATCCATCCATATATCCAACATCTGTTCAAGATCCATCCGTCCATCCATATATCCAACATCTGTTCAACATCCATCCATCCATATATCCAACATCTATTCAAGATCCATCCATCCTTATATCCAACATCTATTCAAGATCCATCCATCCATATATCCAACATCTGTTCAACATCCATCCATCCATATATCCAACATCTATTCAAGATCCATTCATCCATATATCCAACATCTGGTCAACATTCATCCATCATCTACCCTACATCCATCCAACATCTACCCTACATCCATCCAACATCTACCCTACATTCATCCAGCATCTACCCTACATCCATCCAACATCTACCCTACATCCATCCAACATCTACCCTTCATCCATCCAACATCTACCCTACATCCATCCAACATCTACCCTACATCCATCCATCCAGCATCTACCCTACATCCAACATCCATCCATCCATCCAACATCTACCCTACATCCGTCCAACATCCATCCATCCAACATCTACCCTACATCCATCCATCCAACATCTACCCTACATCCATCCAGCATCTACCCTACATCCATCCAACATCTACCCTACATCCATCCAACATCCATCCATCCAACATCTACCCTACATCCATCCAACATCCATCCATCCAACATCTACCCTACATCCATCCAACATCTACCCTACATCCATCCAACATCTACCCTACATCCATCCAACATCCATCCATCCAGCATCTACCCTACATCCATCCAACATCTACCCTACATCCATCCAACATCCATCCATCCAACATCTACCCTACATCCATCCAACATCTACCCTACATCCATCCAACATCTACCCTACATCCATCCAACATCCATCCATCCAACATCCACCCTACATCCATCCAACATCCATCCATCCAACATCTACCCTACATCCATTTAACATCCATCCATCCATCCAACATCTACCCTACATCCATCCAACATCCATCCATCCAACATCTAACCTACATCCATCCAACATCCATCCATCCAACATCTACCCTACATTCATCAAACATTCATCCATCAAACATCTACCCTACATCCATCAAACATCCATCCATCTCTCGAACATCCATCCATCGATCAAACATCTATTCAATATCCATCCAACATCCATCCTACATCCATCAAATTAAAAATAAAATTAAATAAGTACTGTGAAATGTGTATATTTGTAGGCCACTGGACAGCCATAAAACCTGAGCAAACCCTTACAACAACAACAACAACGTTACAACAGAACACAACCAAAGACAAAACATTTTAAGATCCTACCTCTAATGTTTTGGTTTTACCTCAGTTCCATTAGGTGCTTTCACACTAGACTTTTCTTCTCAGGGCTGTAATGCGATTTTTAACATAATATTTAACTGCTTTCCAGTCTCTGTTTCTGAGAGCTTGAGGTTCTGCAGAAATACAGCGCTGACACTCTTCTTTACCAGGAACTTGATTCATTACAATAAATCTCCTCAAATGTGTGTCCACTGCAGCACACTCGTCTGGGGTCCAGCTTCTTTTGACGGCCGTTTGTTTTCCTATGTAGGCAAAAACACAAAATATTGTAGGTTTTCTTTTATAAAGAAATTTTAATCTTACTTAAACCCTGTAAGACCCACTGTTTCAGAATTACAACAATTGTGGTTATTCCCCAAAACCCCTTTTGTCTTTTTTTTCTTGTTTGTTTGTTTATACAACCACATCAATATGATCTGTGGGTCTTACATTTTATTCCAACCATGTAATTGGATCCAGGATTTGTATACAAAGCCCACCCTTAAGTCAAGAAGTGACATATCCTACAACTTTCTGATCAAGCAACATCCCTTTGATTTACTGGACTGGATTCATCTTCAAGTAAGTAAAATGCTTGGAATATGTTTTTCTGTGTTTCTTACAGTGTCTAGAACAAGGACATATACAGTAAATGTTGAAAATATGTCATGTCTTGTCATGTTATGTCCTGTTCCTTCTCTGTACTTTGTCTCCCTCTGCTGGTCACTCTTTGTTACTTTCCTTTTTTCCTTTCTCTCTTCCCCCAGCTGTTCCTCATCATCTCTAACTACCTCACTTATCCTCTCCACCTGTTCCCTCTTTCCTCTGATCAGGTCCCTATTTCTTTCTCTGTCTCTGCCTTCCTCTTTGTCAGATTCTCACTTGAGTTTCACATGCAAGAAGCAAAACTTTCGCTCTGTTTGTCTCTGTCCTAGTCCTAGTCCTAGTCCCGTTGGTGTTTCGTCTGGATTGCGCTATCTGTTCACGGCTGTTAATCTGTGTTTGTATTCTACCCAGTTCATCTGATGCTGTGAATGATCTGGCTACCGCTGTGTGTACCGTATCCTGGTTATCCCTGAGAGACCTGCAGTCTGTCGCCGCTACTGAGCTTTCCTCGACTGCTGCCTAAAGACCTGACCCTTTAACCCCCTGGGGTCTGAGGTGTTTTCTGGGTCCTGGAGGTGTTCTGACATGCTCTAACATTTGTGCTTATTTCTGTTACTTGTGACATTTTCATGACTAAAGTATTATTACACTGCATTCAGCACAAACTCTGCTACAATAATATGTCAGCAGCATGTATGTAAAAGTTTGTAGTTTTGAGATAATAACATTTATGCGTGGTTTGTGAAAATGACCAAAAAAAAAGTCACTGAAATAATGTCATGAAACACAAACTAATTATTTATTCACAATGCTTTTGGAAATTGTATCACGTAGCCTAGAATATTTGCTCCAAAACTATGTGAAAATCATCCTGAATACTCATTCAGATAAGACAATATATTGATTTAAAATTTGTATGACATGTTTTGTGTAAGAAAGCTTTATGCGAGGAGGCGTTAACCACCATGAATATTGAGTGTTTCACACCTGAGAAAAGACAAAGGCCCTCCCATAATGGCCCTATTAGGAGCTCTCAGGCACTATCATTACATTACCTTGCACAAAGAATGAGGAGATTTAAAAAAGAATGGCTTTTTGATTGTTTGAATTTATTTACAACACAACTTCATCCAAAGATACACAACAAATGGCAAAAAAGCACATTATTTAACACACTGAACTAAAGACAGAGACTTAACCAGTCACACACCTTTCCTTTCCTGAAACATAGTGCATACCTGTCATTTCCAAGGTGTTTGATTTTTCACTTTACCTCCTCATGCTCATGTTGAAGTCAGCAGGACGGGTAGCTACCTAAAAAAAATATATATATATATATATAAAAGCTGTGAACATGCTGATATCAAGAAGAAACCAGGGCTGCATGATTGTGGGAATACATTTTAGATTTCTGGTGAAAATTCCTTTTTGAAATTTACAAAATACACACACACACACACACATATATATATATATATATATATATATACATATATATATTTGTTGTGGCTTGTAGGCATATACCTGCAGGGCTGAATCAAATAATAAGAACAATAGTATAGCAGGCATAGTTAAAAGGGAACACTTCAGTAACACTACACTAGAGAAAAACATATTGATTATCATATTACTTCAAATGTTTACAATCGATATGACGTTATGAAATGAGATTGGAGTAAAATCATGGTGCGTTTTGCTTTTCAAACGCACGTCGCGCGACTGACTCAAACTCTCACAGCGCGTGCAGGGAACATTCACTAAAGCATCGAGCAACAGTTCAATGGCAATATGAAGTTTATGCAACAATAACACTAACTAATATAATTCAGAATTATTTCTTACCTTAAAATCGTTCTTGTCTTCAAATCGCGATCTTCTTCTTCTGATGTAAATCCAGTAATCCCACAGCATGTCGTCCAAACTCGACGACTGCAGAGGACTGATAAAGTTTGCCGCTTTGTTGTTGAGGTAATGGGGGCGTTCGCGCGACACATGGACGATTTGCATGTCTATATGTTTTGCGCGTGTGGGTGTGGTCACATTAAAACTAATGAGGAAGGGTTAGAGAAACTGAATATCTTGTTGGTTTTATACAAATTACTTAAACAGAGAATATTTGTTTTCGTTTTGAATCAGATAATTTAAAACTACACACTTAAATGATTATAAATATACAGAGCTCACAAATGTGTGACAAGTATTCGCTGAGTTTTTTTAAATGTTTTAGAGACGTGCTCAAGAAAAAAAAGTTCGCGAGACGGAGAGGCAGAAAGCACACCCTGTTTAATTTCTTTATTTTACAAAAGCACGACGTTTTGTTTTGATTGTAAGTGGACACATACAAAAGTAGACATCTCACAGATTCTTTTTTCATTTTTATTAAGTCTGTATGACCACAAATGACGGAGTATTTTAAGTTTATTCAGCTGCTATGTGAAAAAAAAACGCGCAAATCACGCCGGCGTGATTGCCGACCCCAGGGGGTTAAAGTTTTCTGAAGAAGTTTTTTTGTTTTCGTTTTCATCGCCCTCTCTGCGGGTTGTTTTATTTCACCTTTGTCTCTCAAGAAGAGGATTTGTTTTTCCTTCATCTGCTCAGATATTAAAGACTCTATTTTTCATTCAATCGCTTTTGGGTTCTCTCTTACCCTCACAACAAAATATGCCCTACATTTAGTTTAGAGCTTGTTTTATAAATGTTGCAATATTACAATGTTGGATGAGAGTGGCAGTCATAATTGCCCTGTATTTAAGAGGAACATATTGAGGGGAACTTAAATGAAAATGTTCACAACAAATTATACATGATTTAAACATTATACTCTTTAGCTTTATATCGGATTACATATTCTATACTGTATTAGAGACTAAAGTTGAAAGATATATTGCCATATCTAAACATTATAATTTGCTATCAAATTCTGCAGGACTTACTAACAAAGACAATCTGTTTGTGCAAATCTTCCCTTTCTTAGTCTACTGATAAACAAAATGTTCTTATCAATTTATAGTCAAAGTGCTTATTATCATTAGGCCTATAACCTTTATTTAACCAGGTCTGTCCCATTGAGATCCAAGATCTCTTTTGCAAGAGACACCTGGCCAATCCTCCAAGTTGTGCGGGATGCTCCTGGTGCTTTGTTCTGGCACAGGTGTAAATGTTCATCACTGTTAGATTTTGTTGTAAACTGGACGCTGAATGCATTCCTGTAAGGATTACAATCACAGTCTACAATAGGTGAGCCATTAGGTATAGTGTGACCGGTGAGATGTGTGAATAGGCTGCTTCAGTCAAAAGTGTGAACATGTCATAATGAGGCATGTGTGCTATTTGTATATACAATGTACATTTGTTTCAATTTTATCTTTTTCATTTCAGAATGCCACCAGCAAGGAGAAATCATCGGTACAATGTGCACAATGTAATTGCCATCATCCAAAAAGGAGAAAGTGATGTGGACATAGATTTTGACGACACTGATGCAAGTGATGAAGAATCAGATATTGATGTCTCTGTGGTCAAAGAAAACCAAGAGCCTACCGATTGTCCAGCTAATGTGAATATTGAGCCCGGGCAATCAAAGAAATACATCATGCCACATGACAGACGTCACTGATTTTTCTGGTCAAGCTCTCACAGATGATGTCACCTCCCTCCACACACCACTGCAATACTTCCAAAAGTTTGTGTCAGAAGATTTGGTTCAAGCTCTGGCAACAAATACGAATGAGTACAGCATTCAAAATGACGAAAGATCAGTCAACACTAATACAAAAGAAATAAAGGCAGCATTGGGCATGTACCTGAGGATGGAACATTACATTTTGTAAACAATTTAACCGTGCCAGAGACTGAAAAGAGGGACAAACTCTGGAAACTCAGACCACGGCTTGATTCACTCAGAGAAAACTGCCTGCAGGTGGTACCAGAAGAGCACATTCCATGGACAAGATGATGATACCCTTCAACGGGAAGTTCAGCTGCATCAAGAAGTATATGCAAGGTAATCTACGCTCATGGGGCTTTAAAGTATGGGTGAAAGCTGGAATCTTTAGCATGATGCTTGACTTTGATGTTTACTAAGGGAGCAACAATGAAGTACGAGTCAAATCTGAACTTGGATTGTCAGGTGATGTTGTAATAAAGCTTGCCTCCACATTTCCAAAGGGTCAACACAACAAGATCTAGGCAGACAACTACTTCACCTTCGTTCCACTGGTAGTGAAGCTCCTTGAGCAAGGAATCCATTATGTGGGAACAGCCAGGCAAGTGCATCTACCCAACTGTAATCTTTACATGTGAAGAGCTTGAAGAAGAAGGGCAGAGAAGGCTTTGACCACAGAGAGGAGGGGAAATAACATCTGTGCTGTCAAATGGTACGACAACAGGGCGGTGACACTTGTGTCATCCTTCGCTGGACCAGAACCTGTTCAGGAGATTCAACACTGGAACAAAGCTGGCAAAACGTACATTGACGTTAGAAAGCCTTCCATTGTGGGCATCTACAATAAATACATGGGAGGTGTGGATTTGTTGGGCTCATTTACAGCAAAACACAAGTACGCACTGAAATCCTGGCAGTGGTACATGTACATCTTCTGGCACACAATCACCCTTGCTGTGGTCAACGCCTGGCTCCTCTACAAGCAGCACAGCCTATGCTCTCAGGATGCCAAAGAAAGAGATACTGAACATGAGAAAGTTCCAAGCACAGTTGGCTTCCTCTCTCATTACGGTAATGATCTATTTGTGCTATTTACCTTGTTTGTGATAAATCAGACTGGTATTTGAGATGTACATAAATTGATACATTTGTTCTTTATATTCTAATCTGGTGGACACAACACTGAAAACACCAAAGAGAGGACGGCCATCTTCAATCAACAAGAGCCCAGAGACAGGAGCCCTCTGAATAGTGGAAAGAGACCACACATGGATGATGGAAGTCCAAAGGCTCCCTCTTCTAAAAAGTCATGCAAACCACCGCCCATGGATGTGCGCATGGACCAAACTGGACATTTCCCCCTGAAGACAAAGAGAGGGCACTGCAGACATTGCAGTAAAGGGTACACCAATACCCAATGCAGCAAGTGTGATGTCCGCCTCTGTTTTTCAGAGGACAGGAACCGTTTCTGGGATTACCACTATAAGTAAAGGTGGACTTCACACGGAGCACACAGATTTCAGTGGAGAGTGAGAGATTTAACAATGTAAATAAATAAAGTTCTTATTTGTTGGAATAAACAACTCTTCATAATAACATGACTGAGATTATTATTCATTTTATACACTGGTTTGGTAAAAACAAAAACACTGCACATTAATCCTTAATTATGCAGCTTGATGGGCACCTCTTCGGACCTGACGTGCTGCCCAGCTACGCAAACGCAGCTACGTGGATGTACTCTCTTGTGAATGGCCAGAGTGATCACGAGTCTCCGGATGTTTGGGTCTCGTTGCTGAAAGAGAGCATGAAGCGGTGGAAAAACCCCAGCCCCCCTGTGCTGCCAGCTTCTCCAAGCCCCGTGCTCCCTCTTTTGCCAAAACCCCCAAGAGAACGACCGACAAATGGCTGAAGGAAGAGCTGCAACGGGTGAACGAAAGGCAGAAAGCAACTGAGGAGTGCCTGCTCAGACGCATTCCGTTTAGTTTTGCTTTTTAACTTTATTTATAGTTAACTGTTTTGATTGCATTCTTTTTTCTTTGTGTGTTGTATTTATTAAACTGAGTGGTTTGCAGTGGCTCATTGTACTTCTGACGGCATTACATTATAATTCTGGAAAAGAAACTGCAACAGGATGCTTTTACCCTACACTCGAGTATAAACACTCTCTCTCACTTAAAGCAATTTTATTCTTTCTTGCATTTCACAAAATAATAATAATAAAAACAATAATAATAATAATATTTTCTATTTACAAGGCACTTTTAAAAGGTAATTTAATAAAGTCAGCTGCATGTGGAGGCTTAATGAGACTTGGATGAAGGAACACTAGCAGTTAGGAGGTATTTAAGGTGATTATAGGTTGTTCGAGTTTTTCAACTGGTCACTGTACACCTCCGTTGTTGGAGGAAATGCAAGCATTTTTCATGAGTATCTCCATAAAGTGTTAAAGATTTTTTTTAAAATACAACTTATTGATATAAAGGTGATAATGCCAGTCTTTCCCCAACCCTACAACAATGCAGGCTCACAAGGTCTGTTCCTGCAACAGCTTCTTTCAAGCCACTGTCAGGCTTGTGGCACCGGACAGTAAGGAGGGACAGACATATTTCAAGTGTTGAGTCAAGGAAGCAAAGTAAAAGCCCTTAAAAATAAATGAGCAGCTCTGGCCGAAAAGAGAGTGCAAGCCCCAAAGCTTACCTCTCTTTTTTGCAGACACACTCCGGTTTTGGACTTGTGATGTGGAGGGACATTCTTGCAGGGATGACATGCTGACCTCATCTTCTGACCCTTCTTCTCTTGGCATACTGACATCTGGACAAAGAAATTACTTTTTTGTAGTATACACTACATGAAATATGTAATAGCCGTCAGTACAGTGGTTGTGTTATTTTATAAAATAATTTAGTATATTCAATTTAGTTTATTTATATAGCGCCGATTCACAACAGATGTCGTCTCAAGGCACTTAACAAGAAGTCGGTATATGGGATTTGTGTCTCTTAAAGAGAGACACAGTTTATTTCATCCCGTCTCCTATCGTCCTAAATTCTTTTCAAGTGACTAGAGACGTGAAAATATTAGTTGTCATGTTAGCCCAGGTATGGGCAACTCCAGTCCTCAAGGGCCACTATTCTGCAGGTCTGAGATGTTTCCCTGCTTCAACACACCTGATTCAAATTAAATAGATCAAACAGCTTGTTGCCAAGCTCTGCACAATGAATCAGGTGTGTTGCAGCAGGGAAACATCTAAGACCTAAAGGATAGTGGCACTCAAGCAGTATATTTCCTCATATAGTGTACGGACGACAGACCGTCCCACGCAGTCCACTAGTGCTGAAGTAGCTTTGCGCTGAAAAGATTGTATGTTGGACAATATAAGATGAACTGATTTCATCAGACAGAAAGCGACTGTTGTTACTGACATTACAAGTAGCATTAACGTTTAGGTTAGTGTGCCCTCACCTACTGTTTATAGGTTGACTTCACGCAGGGATTGCACGGCTACTCAAAACATTTTTCCTCTTCAACTGTGTACGAGTACACAGTTACAGCGAGACGAGTACACAGTTACAGCGAGTTGAGTATGAGTACACAGACGAGGAGGAAACATGTCAAGACGACAAGGCTGTACGAGTTTATTTGATGTCATCTAACCCAATGGCATATGCGTTTGAGCCAGTGATGAGGAGGAGGGTTGAGAGGCCCGTTTTTGCGGAAGTTGAGGGAGCTGCAGCGGCTCCGGACGGAGATGACAGTGAGGAAAGGGTCGGCAACCCTTTGCAGTGCAAGTGCGGTCACTGCTCAGCAATGCGGACAACCGTGGAGTCTGTTTGCGGCTATGAAGCAGACTTGGATAATGTGCTCAGGGAATTGTCCTGCATCACCTTATCGCGCACATTCCAGATGTTCTGTAGTGACAGGGACGTGTTGGAGTAGCTGTGCAATCCCTGTATGAAGTCTGTGCCGAGAGATTAGAGCAACCTATAAGCAATAGGTGGGTTCACGCTAACCTCAAAGTTAATGGTACTTGTAATTTCAGGCAGTACTGACGCAGTGTTCAGTTTTAAAACTGGGGTTGTGTTTGACTGATTGTGCAGCCTCTCCATCAGACAGGTCTTCTGACAGAGTTGCAGGAGAAAGAGGTGGGTGGGACAAAGGAGGGAGGTGGAGTTGTTGATGTTAACATTTTTGCCACGTGCTGTGTGAAATGCACGAAAGGTAAGAATTGCATTCAAGCTCACCGGTTGCAGACACTCCCTGGTTTTGACTTTGTGATGTGGAGGTACATTCTTCCGTGGATGACATGCTGACCTCATCGTCTGTCCCATCATCTCCTAGCATACTGATATCTGGAGAGGGAAATAACTTAAGAATACAATACACAAAATATCTAAAATGGATCATTTAGAATCAATTTAGGAACATGGTATACACATACCTTTAATGTCCTCTGCTAAAGGTCCCTCCATGTCAATGGTCTCTAAAATGATAATTGATAAAAATTTAGTTTGGAAAGCTGAAACTATGGGCAATCTGCAAGAGTATACAACAGTAGTATTATCTCTCAAATGATTGTGTCTTCAAGAATATAAAGTTAATTACCATTCACATCGACTTGTATTTCATCGAGGCTCTTACCTTTGTAATCTCCTAGGCGTCCTTGTTCCATTGCCAGGAGGACTTTACTTACTTTGGCTAATTGGAGGGTGCTTTCTGGAAGCCTGTAGTGTTTCCTGTTGAACAGCGATATTATGACCAAGGAAGTCTGCCAACTGGTCGAGCTCAGTGGTTTTGAGGTTCAATACAGTAGACATGGTAGCAATATGTTTCCTCAGTTGAATTGATGTTAGCGCTTGAGGATTTTTTATGTCAGCACATTCACTGACAAATTGCCTCATGCAGTCACAAGCCCTGAGGTAATGGGCAGATTTTGGCAATGCAAACAGATATTCATTGTCCTTCAGCACCCCACATTCTTCTCTGCTCTCAGTAAGAGCATCAAGTGATTGTCTCATTAATGGGGTTAGAAGAACAGGAACCTTCCTTCCTCTTTTTCCAACAATTGCTACTCGCACAAAATGCCTGCAGAGCTTCTGCTCAAGCGCTGTGAGGGCCAAATTTACATCTCCCTGTTCCTCTGATGTGTCCTTCGATAAGTATGCAGACAGGCGCATTCGGGACACTTCACCTGCTCTCCGCCGATTAAAAAGCATAACTTGAGTCAGCGTTACTTTTGCAAGTTCCTTCCAATTTGTGGATGAACGATGTTCTTTTAAATCTTTGAGATGTTGCTGCTGTTTTTCTTCTAGATAGCAATGTAGCCTTTGGATATCTTGTGTAAGAGGTAAAAGTTGCGGTGCATTCCATTTGGCCCGGTTAAGCTGGGTTAATGCCTGGCCTGCAATATCAAACCTCCAACTCTCTAAATACAACTGTGCGAACTCCTCAGCATCTTTAATGGTTTCTTTATCTTTCTTTTTCAGTCCTTCGGACTTGATAAACATAGCCAACGAATGCAGGCTGTGTCCTACCTTGCGTGCAAATTCCGCCACATCGCTCTTCTTGAGAACAACCCATAGCAGTGAATGCAATGTGCAAATTTATGTCCATCTGATTTTTTCCCCGTTGTTTACATGGGATTAGTTTTCCTTTTTGTGTTTCCAAAACATGACTGTTGTGCTCGAAGTTTCCCTTATTTCGTATGTAGTCCAATTGTAGTTTTCTTTCCTTTGAGTTTTTTGGAAAACTGAATGCTTTCGCAACATCCAATTGATCTTGGTGTTTACCGCCACAAGTGTCTTGACATTTTCTGGACAAACTTCCTGCAATAAAAGCAGAAATGTTTCTTGTTATAGCTCTGGATCCATCATCTTTCTTTAAAGTTGGACTGACAATGATATACCGCTCTTCTTCCAGGGGCACTGAAACATTGTTTTCAGAATATGTTGCTATTTCCTTTTCATTCCCATCAACTCTGCTATTTGGAAATCTTTGTGTGGGATCATGACATCTTTCCAAAAGTCTTCTCTGGCTTAAGTCAAATTGGCTATGACTAGAGGATTCACTTCCACTCTCCTGGGCTTAGACTTGCTCTGTCTGGAGGACTTGCTTCCACTCTCTCTGGAGGATCTACTTCCACTCTCCCTGGGCTTAGACTTGCTCTGTCTGGAGGACTCGCTTCCACTCTCTCGGGAGGATCTACTTCCACTCTCCCTGGGCTTAGACTTGCTCTGTCTGGAGGACTCGCTTCCACTCTCTCGGGAGGATCTACTTCCACTCTCCCTGGGCTTAGACTTGCTCTGTCTGGAGGACACGCTTCCACTCTCTCGGGAGGATCTACTTCCACTCTCCCTGGGCTTAGACTTGCTCTGACTGGAGGACTCGCTTCCACTCTCTCGGGAGGATCTACTTCGACTCTCCCTGGGCTTAGACTTGCTCTGTCTGGAGGACTCGCTTCCACTCTCTCAGGAGGATCTACTTCCACTCTCCCTGGGCTTAGACTTGCTCTGTCTGGAGGACACGCTTCCACTCTCAGGAGGATCTACTTCCACTCTCCCTGGGCTTAGACTTGCTCTGACTGGAGGACTCGCTTCCACTCTCTCGGGAGGATCTACTTCGACTCTCCCTGGGCTTAGACTTGCTCTGACTGGAGGACTCGCTTCCACTCCCTCTGGAGATCTACTTCGACTCTCCCTGGGCTTAGACTTGCTCTGTCTGGAGGACTCGCTTCCACTCTCTCGGGAGGATCTACTTCCACTCTCCCTGGGCTTAGACTTGCTCTGTCTGGAGGACCACGCTTCCACTCTCCTCGGGAGGATCTACTTCCACTCTCCCTGGGCTTAGACTTGCTCTGACTGGAGGACTCGCTTCCACTCTCTCGGGAGGATCTACTTCGACTCTCCCTGGGCTTAGACTTGCTCTGACTGGAGGACTCGCTTCCACTCCCTCTGGAGGATCTACTTCCACTCTCCCTGGGCTTAGACTTGCTCTGCTCTGGAGGACTCGCTTCCACTCTCTCGGGAGGATCTACTTCTTCTCTCTCTGGGCTTAAACTTGCTCTGACTGGATGATGCACCTTTGTTCTTTTTTTTCCTTTTCCAGGGTTAATTACATACTGCTATCACTTTCTGTGCTTTCATCCATGGGATTTGGAATATACTCCTCTTCGCTACCTAAGTTTGAGTCATCCGATTCCAAGAGATTCATCTGAATCTTTAAAAACAAACACACATCTGTTAATAACTATTTTGCAACATTAATATAAAAAAAAATGAAGAAAAATGTGTATGGACCATTTTCAGTACAAGTAAATTTACAAATTAGAAGAATCCCAATCAGACTCACTAGCAAGAGCAACAGACATTTTCACAAATGTGTACCCCTCCCCCCCCCCTCCCAAGACTTACGAGACGGCAAGACCTTCTTCTCAGCTTCTGTGAATCCCTTTCAGGCTTAAAAAAAGGAGTCTCCTCTGCGCCGTCACTACTTGAATCATAGAGACTGTGGGTAAAATCTCGTACTCTGTCCATCTGCAAAAAGGGAGACATGGAGATATTTTGCTGTATTTTTAATTGATAGGGAGACCATTCAGAGGTTGTCAGGTGAGCTAGACACCTATGAAAATTATTGACCAATATTACCAATATTGACATCATCCACCTGCTGAGGCCCATGTCCAAACTGCCTTTCAGGTGGAGTAAACGTTGACAAAAATTATTAAAAAAAGAGTAAACGTTTCAGTTTTCATGCATTTGATTGTTAAATTTAATGACTTCACAGCAAATGATTCATCATAATGATATGGTGTCATTCCTGTAGACATGGAACTACTCAAGAGAGAGGGAGAGATTAGTCAATTTTCCGAAGTGTCTTCCTCACCTCACAATTGTCCTCCCTATCAATTAAAAATCAGCAATCAGTCAGAAAAGAAGAGTTGAGCTTCTCTAAATAAATGATTACTGATTGATTGTTGGTGATCTCTATTTAATTGATAATTAATGCACCAGGCGAGGAGGAGGACGCGACGGATTTTGGCAACAGAGACCGGCCGCGGCGTCCGGGAGTGATAGCGTCGGCCTACCGGGGTTTGTCCCGGTATGCTGGCTGACCAGTAGCCTACACCACTGGGCACGTTGTATCTTTTTTTTTTTTTTTAAGAACACACCTGAGCGCTGATCACTGGACATCACTCTTAAAGGTGTTTATGCCAATCCAATAGATTCAATTTCAAATGAGTCCATTTAGATTCTGTTGTGGAAATTATTCTATTTGAAAAGTGAGGAGGAAAACAGACAAGTGGAACCTTCGAAAAGTCAAAGTATCAAAAGTTTATTTCTTGCAAGAAATTGGCATTCACATACAGAGAGCGTCTGATATGAGAAGGCAAAGGTCAGTCCCTTTTGCCAAGATTATATACCCCCAACACATCCTGAGTGGGTTGCATTTGTCATAAAGATTTGTCTCTCGTTTACCTTAAAAGGAAACGTCTGTATACTTCTGTGTTCAAGATCTCGTCTGAACATAAATTCTATCTAGACAGAACAAATGCCCTGCCTGCACAAAAACCCCCGCTCTCAGCCACTGCTCTTCTTTCACACCTATTGCCTATCTTTAGTTTGAAACAAAACTACGCACACATATTCTTCGCACTTTGGAGTACAAAAGGTCACTCGGAGTACACAGAGTCTATTGCTACTTAGTTCTTCTTAGAACATATTGTTCTTGCAAGCCTATTCTAACTTATGCATGTATAAATGTTTGGTTACATATATTCTATTATTGTGCTTTAGCTCATATGATTATATTCCTTTAAATGCTTATGAGTAAATAAAAATTCAACGTTAATACAAGTCGTATATATTTAAAAACACATCTAAAGTAAAATAAACACATCTAAAGTAAAATAAACACATCTAAAGTAAAATAAACACATCTAGAATAAAATAAACACATCTAGAATTAAAATTTCCATCACATTCCACCCCATGTTCATCCAAAGAACATACACACAATTTGACATTTACTTCTCCATAACCATAGTAATTTACAACAGGTAAACTTTTCCCATGGTCATTTCATTTCTTAATCAAACTCATGTTCGTTCTCGGTAGTCTCATCTTCATCCATTCTAACCTCAACTTCATCTGCTGGTTCTCTACGTATCATTGTCACGTATTCCCCTTCAGTCATCCTAACCATCGTAGCAGTCACTGTCTTAGTAGTGACTGCGGAAATGCAATTCACAAGACATGGTATCATTGAAATCAAAATAAAAATTAAACATGCTATTGGCATAACAGTACTAATCATCCATTTCATCCATTCCTGCAGGCTAGAAAACCAAACATCTAGTGAAGTTGTCATGTCTCCTGGAGTGGCTACTGCCATTTTCATGTGCTCTATTATGTTTGTTACATTTTGATAGACGTCAGGAAGGTTGAAACAACAAGAGGTTCCTAGCATTTTGCACACACCCCCACGTTCTGACGTGATCATGTCTAAAACCAGACGATGTTGAATGACAGCTTCCCTAATTCCTCTAAGTGCAGTGTTTAATTTTCCCAACGCATCTTCAGTCTCGTTAGCTAAGCGTAATACCTGCCAGGCTAAGCCATTTATTTTTAGTAAGCTAGCAGCAGTGCCTCCCCCCAAGAGGAAAGACCATCCTGTCATAGATACTCTGATGTTTCAGGGTACCAAACTTTGGGGACCCTTGGACAAGCAGAGGCATTTTCTCATCAGCTAAACTTCTTTTTGGTCTCATAGAATTTTGCTCATAGTCGTCATGTTCTTTATTGAAATAAACTTCCGTTCCTGCATCTAACAGTCCCGGATAACAGCACCCCATCCACTTTTTAGGAAGGTAGTGGAAAGCTGTTTGACCACATACCCACACTGTGCCAGCCGTAGTTTCTCTTAGATCATCGTCGTCACCTGGACACTCAATAAATGTACCATCCGATGTTACACATTTATTATTACTCATGATTATCGTAGTTTTACAGTGAGATGTACCTGTCATTATAGCCCCAGTTTGCTTTTCTAATTTACATAGACATACGTCGCCTAATTGTGGTTTTACTGCCCATACGTTGTCAAAGCCCCTAGTACTATGTTCTGATGGGTTCTGACACCTAACCCCCTTTGCAGACTTTGATCTGATTGCTGCAGAGTTGTCCCCATTTAGTAATTTCCACATAGCACACGGAATTAATCCAATTAGCTCACCTAAATTAGCCGATCTTAATGGATGGACCTTCCAGGTCCTATCCATTCGCAGACACCACCAGCATGATTGGTTAATAGCCAAAGCTTGTCGTTGAAGTAAACTTAACATGCATGCTCTATTGCCCTCACATTGTATTCTACTGTGCGTAATAGTTGTGTCCTCATGATGCAAATTAAGCTGTTTTTCTAATTCAGCGTCTTCTTCTTCAGGTATGCTAGTGTGAGTTATTAGTTCAGACAGACTATGGGTTGTCGGTGGCGGATCTACCATTGTAATTTCTATTGGGACATAAGTGTCAGTACCTGCAGTCCACCAAGCACAGAAAAATGTTCCCCCCCACAGAGTCGCGCCATCATTTCCTGTGGACAAAGTAACTTTCAGTTTGGCTTTAGAATTTTCAGTGATTTCTTCAATTTTCACAAGGTCGGACATCATCTTAGCGCTTTTTACCCTGAGGTGAGACATACCCTGCCTTTGCCAATAGACCCTCACTGACAGCATCCTGATTACCCCCGTACACATCTTGCCATCCACACGGATCTTTACAAAAATACATGGCTTTACCCCATTTGTACAAACGGTCCGGATTATACCCAGGTCCTGCTGCGGAAATAGGGTCACATATTATGATTATCTTACTTCTTTTTCCCTTTGTCATTTTCACCTTTATGTTACCTTCCTGTGCTAGGCCCATGGCCAGGCTAGTTAAGAGGATAAGCTTTAGTAACATATTGCCACACAGTACAACCTCGCCAGGCAAGAAAATGTTCTTGTGAAAATGATATCAGTCCTGTGTCTCTATGTATTGTTGGTCTCAAGGCAGGTCTAGTTGATATTATTAGACAGGTCACGGCAATGCCCACGCCGTCAAAACACCACAAAGTTCTTGACACAGTACGGACTACTCCCAAAATTGCAGAATCGTCCTGTACTATTGATTCGTCCTGTCTCCAATGACGATGGTTTTCGAATTGGTAACCTACAGGATGACACGCGGCTCCTTTTAGTCTGACCCCCGTCTCGTACTCGTCGGCTGTGAATGGGATTCTTCTTCCGTTGCAGCTACCGCTGGAGCTGGAGCTGGCACCTTCCGACAGTGTGTCCCGTGGATCCACGGAGCTCTCTCCTCGACTTTCACCGCAGTGTGAGTTACCAGCAACACCTGGAATGGTCCCTGCCACCGTTTCGTCCTCCAATGCTTCCGTCTCAGATCCTTTATCAGCACGAAATCTCTTGGCCTGATACTGTGCAGGGCTGTCTCAGCCGGCTCTGGAGCTGCTGCCTGGACCTGTTTGGAGATATCACAGAACACCTTATCCAGTTCAACACAATATTGTAACATGTCATGTTCGCAAAGAGTCGTGTCAGGCAATGCTCTAGGTTTGTGTGGTTCCCAACCCATGTGAGGTGGACGAGCAAACAGAATCTCGAATGGCGAGAGTTGTGCTCGCCCCCTCTTCCTCATTCTCATATAAGTCAATGCGATAGGCAGGGCCTTTGGCCATGAAAGCCCCGTTTCATCACAAATTTTTACCAGCTTGTTCTTTAGAACTTGATTGTGTCTCTCAATAGATCCGGCTGACTTCGGATGGTAACTGCAAAAATGCTTCCAGGGAGTACCCAGGAATGCTTCAACTGCAGAAATTGCACTGTTTACAAAATGTGAGCCATTATCACTTGATAATTTTTCAGGAATTCCCCATCGTGGGACTATTTCCTGTAGGAGTAGTTTCGCCACCCCTTGTGCATCTGCTCTTGTTGTCGGCATGGCTTCAACCCATCCTGAAAAAATATCAATCGCAACTATGCAGTATTTCTTTTTGTTTGATTGTGTCAATTCAATATAATCGAGCATTACATGTGAGAATGGTCGTTGCGGCTTGGGATGCCCCGCCTGTCTCATTGCCTGACCCCTTCCCACATTATTAGTTCCGCAAATCAGACATCTGCTGCAAAAATCTGCTGCCACTGTGGAAAAGCCTTTAGTAAACCAGTTATTTTGCATAATACTGAACATTCCCATTTTCGACACGTGGTCCAGTCCGTGCGTCAGCTTTGCATATGCCTGAAAGAAATGAGAAGGTAAACAAGGTTTATTGTTAGGGCCGACCCACTGTTCATTTTCATACACACAGCCTGCCTCCCTCCATTTTCGCTTGTCCTCAGCAGTGGCATGCTGTTGCATCGCAGCTACGTCACCTAGTTCCTCATTCAGCCGTGCTGCTGTGGTTATCTGAACAGGAAACAGAGCCGCGGCCTTTGCAGCAACATCTGCTGATCTGTTTCCTTTTGAAACGTCATCACTGCCAGAAGTGTGCGCCTGACACTTGCAAACTGCCAGTTCTTTTGGCAACAGCATAGCATCCAATAATTGACTCACAAGAAGGTGATTCAATATTGGCTTGCCATCGGCTTTCAGAAACTTTCGATGTGCCCATATTTGTCCAAAGTCATGTATTACACCGTAAGCATACCTTGAGTCAGTGTAAATTGTAACACGCCGGCCACTTGCCAATTTGCATGCTGCAGTCAGAGCCACCAATTCAGCAGCCTGCGCAGAAAAATGTGACGGCAGTGGTTGTTGTTCCAGAACCTCAGTTAATGAAACAACTGCATATCCAGCTCTGTTTGTGCCATGGTCATCCTTGCTGGATGACCCATCCACAAAAAGAATCATGTCACTATTGGGTAACGCCTCGTCTGTCAAGTCTGGTCTCGGACTACATATCTGCTCTAAGGCTGAAACACAACAGTGTGGTTCACCATCATTCTCTGTGGGAAGCAGAGTAGCTGGATTTAAAACATTACAACGTTTCACAGTGACATTAGGCATTTCCAATAACACAAAGTTATATCTCAGCCACCGTGCTGCAGACAAATGAGAAGTCTTTTGTTCCAATAAAATCATGGACACAGCATGCGGCACCAGTAGGGTTAAATCACTGAAACCTACAAAATCTCGAGAGGCCATCACAGCTCTCTCCGCTGCAGCCACAGCCCTTAGACAAACAGGAAGTCCTCTTGCCACTGCATCTAATTTGGTTGAGAAGTATGCCACTGGTCTCAACTTTCCCCCATGCTCCTGTAATAAAACAGAAGACATGTATCCATCCTTTTCAGCTACTGTCTGTGTAAAAGGCTTATCTGGATTTGGTATGCCAAGTGTCGGTGAGCTCATCAGAGCCTGCTTCATTTCACAAAAAGCTCTCTCTGCCTCAGCGGTCCATGTTAGTTTGTCAGAGGCTGCCATTTCCTGACCATAAATTAATGCTGACAGAGGCCCTTCTTTGTCACTGTAGCCAGGAATAAACGTTCTACAGTATGAGGTCATGCCCAAAAATGACATCATTTGTTTTTTTGTGGTTGGTTTAGGAATGTTTTGTATTGCAGTGACTCTTTTATCTGATAATGCTTTTCCGTTCGCTGTTAACACGTGGCCTAAAAAGGTAACTTTGGTTTGGTTTATGGCTACCTTACTCGGGTTGACCTTGTGGCCCTGCTCTGCCAAATAAGTTAACAGTGTGATGGTAGCTTGTTTACAGACCTGTTCGTTTGGACAACACAAAAGCAAATCATCGACATATTGAAGGATTGCGACCCCTGGTGGTAGCACCAAACCTTCTAGACTGCGTTTCAAAGCTTCATTGTATATTGTTGGGCTTTCACAGTACCCCTGACATAAGCGTGTGAATGTGTACGCTTTACCATTAAAATTAAACGCAAACCAAAATTGTGAGTCAGGATGTACTGGAACGCTGAAGAACGCATTTGAAATGTCAACCAGCGTGTAACACTTGGTGTCAGCTGGAATCTGAGTTAAAATCGTATAAGGATTTGGAACGTTTGGAGCTCTCGCCTGAACTGCGTCATTAACTGCTTTTAAATCTTGAACGAACCTGTACTCCGTGGCTTGATTGGCATCCCTTATTTTCTTTACTGGAAAAATAGGTGTGCGGACAGGCGAGTCCGGACACTCAATAATGACCCCTTTTTCCAGCAAAGAATTAAACACTGGAGTGATGCCAACAATCGCTTCCCTTTTCAATGGATATTGCATTTTCTTTGGTCTATAGTCAGATTTAGGCTTAATTTGAATCGGCTCACAACCTGCAATCAGACCAACATCATATTTATCTTTAGCCCATAGACAACTCGGAACTCCCTCCAGTCCTTCCGGAATGGCAGGGAGGTGCGATAAGGTCAAACTGCCAAAGTGCACTTCCTCTTCCACCACTGTGACTGCTCTCAAACCCCTTAATGTCTTGTGACACGGTTCTTTAAACCATCCGGTACTTTCACTTTGGCAGATCATTCTTTTTTGATCTATTATGACCCAGTCGGTCAGTTCATGGCACTTGGCCATGAAGGGACCTGCGTCACGCCATTCAGCCTTCACTGGTTTTGCCAGTGCTATGTGGGGCTGTGCATGTTCCATGTCACAAAACATTGTCTGTTTGTCAGTCAATTTCACACTCAAAACACACCAGTGGTTTGTCCAATAAAGATAATCTGTCTTTACATTTTCCACATCAACATTAAACCAACGCTGCGCATATTCATCATCAGGTTCATTGCTGACATGTGAAGTACAGTGCAAATCTGTATCATTCATAAAATCAGAGGATGGCAACACTCTGTCTCGAGCCTTTGTGGCTAGACAGGTGTTAGAAACTTGCCACTCATACTCAAACAAAGGGGTTTCCCCTGTAGTCACATGCAACATCCGCATGTCAGCAAAAAGCCCTTCAGTAGTACATTTAACAGAAACACCCAGCTTACAGAGTAGATCCCTACCCATCAAATTAACTGGACATGTCTGAGTAATCAAAAAACAATGCTCAAATATTTTCCCATCAATTGAACACTCAAGCGGCGTTGAGACCGGTTCTGTGACCACATGACCAGTTGCACTTCTGGAACAAATTGTTTTCCCAGAAAGTGGAACTGGTTTTGTAAATTCTGTTTCTTTAATTATGGAGTTAGTGGCCCCCGTGTCTAACAGAAACAGTAATGTCTTGTCAAGTACGTTTACTTCTATCAAAGGTAAAGGATTATGCGCTTTATAGAAAACATTTGCAAGCACGTCTTCATTGCATAGAGCAGAGTCAGGAAAGAAAGGAAAATGATACTTATCTGATGGATGGACAGGAAACCCTTTGCTCGCACCCTCCTCCTCTCAATCTGCCTGCTGCGCTTTGTAGGCTGCTTGCGGGCAAGTGTCACTCCAATGTCCTTTCTGTCCACATGTGAAACAAGTGTCTCGATCTGGACGCTGTTGATTTTGTGAAAAGTGTCTACCTCTTCCACGACCACGTCCTCTGCCTCTTCCTCCACCTCTTTGGTTTTGTTGGTGGTAGATTGGTTTGGGGTTGTTGTTTTGCAGCGCTATCAGAGCTAGAGAAAGATCTTTGTCTTGCTTGGTGGTTCTGGCTGCTTTCTGATTTTTGATGATTCCCTCATGATGTTTTGCATGTCGTCTGATTTCCGCTGTAGATGCAAGTTGCCATCCGACACAGCTTTTTTCAATTGCTTTCGAAATTTCTTTGTCAAGTCCGTCCATGAACAAAGTTCTTAAATAGTCATCATAAGGATCAGACCCCATCGGTCCCGCATTCGGATCTGTTGGTGGCTGTCTTTTATCCATACCCCCATGTCGATCAAAGCACTCTTTCAGTCGCAGGAAATACGCTTCCGTAGTTTCATCTTTTCCTTGAACACATTGACGAACTTGGTGAATGTCCATCGTGCGTGGAAATACTTTATTTAAAGCTGTGATTATATCGTTGACTTTCTTTGTGTAGTCACTGTTGGCCGGATCGTCGTAGTTGACGTGTTTCAGACGAGAATCTTCTGGCCAGTCGTCTGACAATTTGGCCATTTGCACTGGTCCGTATTTCAAAACCATTAATCTCCGCAGTTCACCGAGGGTCGGTCTGAATTCTCTGCAGAAAACAGCTAAATCAGCACCCAGTTTTGCCCCACCTGCTTCGATGTTTGGCAGGTGTTCAGCAGCTTTGTTCAAGTCCTCTTGGTTCCATGGCCGCATTACCAGAACTGCTCCCTCTGGCCCCGCCACTTCGAGCATTGGTGCCCGAAACTTTAGGAGACTTCCATCATCATCCTCGCTTTCACTCTTTATCTCTGTCTCTGAATCATCAGTCTGCTGACGGTTTTGCTGACTTCGCAGGTCCGGCTGCTGCGTTTGACGTTGTTTGTCCGTACGCCTGGTCGAACCCTGGCTAATTTTCCTTTTTTGCTGTCTTTGTGAGCTCAAAGTCAAAGTTTTCATGTTTGTGCTCAGCAGTTCTTCTAAGTCTTTGTTGCACTTCTGTCCTCTGGCTCCTTGATATGATGCCCCAGAGCGCGTTGACGATCTGTCCTCTCTCTCATCCTCCGTTGAAACATATTTGGGCGGTGGACCAGATGGTGCGCTGGCTAGCGCTCCTCCCGCAGCAGCTCCTTCCACAGCAGGATTGAGAGCAGGTGGGCGACGAGCCGGATACGCCCCGTCCTCCACCGTCATTTTCACGTAGTGACCGAAAAAGGGAGAAGAACAGTCAGCAATTTCACTACAATCATTTTTAAGATTCTGTAAGGCTTTCTTTGATGCATCCTGTCTTTCTTTATCAGAGTACAATGGTGCGATGGCCCGACAGACTTGTTTTTGCTGTCTGCGTGTTGCCTCTTCTAACCATTTTACTATGATTTCACCACATTTATCGTAATGTTCTCTGTTTTTTCTCTTAACCACATGAGTCATCCAATTTGCTTTGGTTTGAGTTAAATGTGACACACTTAGACCTCCATTAAACCCATATTGGTTTATCAAAAACGGCACAAAATCATGATACCAGGTTCCCATTACTTTATCCATGGCTCTATACGAGCTCTTACCGAAATTAACCACCTGTTCCTCCTCTCTTTTCGAATTTTTGTTACCCATTTTATTTTTATTTTTCTTTACTTTTATCTCTCTATATATATATGTATATTTTTATACATATACTTTTAATCAACAGTATTTATATTTGCGTATTTAAATATTTTCCCCCGCGTGGTCACCACGCACTATATTTGCTGTGTTAACTCTCCTCTCAGCGTGGCCACCACGACCTGCCTAAATTCGTCAATCTAGGACTTTCAAAATTGCCTGCCTCCGTCGATGCAGGTCTTTCCCAAACAATTGCCTCCTCTAATGTCCGAAACTTACTATCAGCTTATTTCGAACGAGCACCTTGTCTGGTGTTTGAGAAATTTTCTATCAGACCTCTTCTCAAAACTCTGGCCCTTTTAGAGAAGAATTAACACATGGCATTTGAGAACTCGCCTTCAGGCTTATTCTCAAACCCTGTTTGGAAACGCTTATTCCAAAACTCTGACCCTTTTAGAAAAAAATATTCAATACGCAAATAATTTTCTTATCCACTTTGTGAATTTAAATTTTCTCTCACCGTCTTTTTGATGACCTTGTGAGTTCTTTTCTGGGAGTGCGTTCACCGCGGTCGTCGTGATGAGTAGAACAATTCTCTCTCCTTAAGGTTGAGGATATTGAGCCGCAGAGTATGGTCTCTCGGGATGATCAGTCAATTGTTCCCCTCAGTCACGCCGATCGTTGGTTACTGCATCCCATCGTCCTCGTCGCCATTTGTTGTGGAAATTATTTTATTTGAAAAGTGAGGAGGAAAACAGACAAGTGGAACCTTCGAAAAGTCAAAGTATCAAAAGTTTATTTCTTGCAAGAAATTGGCATTCACATACAGAGAGCGTCTGATATGAGAAGGCAAAGGTCAGTCCCTTTTGTTAAGATTATATACCCCCAACACATCCTGAGTGGGTTGCATTTGTCATAAAGATTTGTCTCTCGTTTACCTTAAAAGGAAACGTCTGTATACTTCTGTGTTCAAGATCTCGTCTGAACATAAATTCTATCTAGACAGAACAATGCCCTGCCTGCACAAAAACCCCCGCTCTCAGCCACTGCTCTTCTTTCACACCTATTGCCTATCTTTAGTTTGAAACAAAACTACGCACACATATTCTTCGCACTTTGGAGTACAAAAGGTCACTCGGAGTACACAGAGTCTATTGCTACTTAGTTCTTCTTAGAACATATTGTTCTTGCAAGCCTATTCTAACTTATGCATGTATAAATGTTTGGTTACATATATTCTATTATTGTGCTTTAGCTCATATGATTATATTCCTTTAAATGCTTATGAGTAAATAAAAATTCAACGTTAATACAAGTCGTATATATTTAAAAACACATCTAAAGTAAAATAAACACATCTAAAGTAAAATAAACACATCTAAAGTAAAATAAACACATCTAGAATAAAATAAACACATCTAGAATTAAAATTTCCATCACAATTCAGATTTTAAAAGCAATTGTTCAAAACAATCGATTCAGGTTCAAAGTGAATGATTCCCATTCAAATATAAAATAATTCAAATTCGCTTACTAGTGGCACAAAATTGATCACATAAACAAGTTAATTATATTGTTAAAATGTGTTTTGGGGCTTACCAGAATGCTTTTTGTGCGTCTCAGTGGTGGAACAAGTTCATCATCCGATTGATTGTTGGAATGGTTGCTTGGAGAAGCCTCATCACAAGTTTCTTTCACAACAGTTTCATCTGAATCGTACAAATGATCTGAAACATCTGGGCCAATATCATTATGCCCTATAATAACATCCAGGTGTGGGGTGGGAGGTTCGTTTTCCATACCATCCTCATCAGTTTCATCACTATCTGGATAATCAACCAGTGAAAATCCTTGGACAGTAAATACCTAAAAATAAACAAAAATTCAGTAAGTATGGAATTAGAAAGTTTGGCCAAAGAAACATGGCATGGTCTGACTAAAAATCTAAATCCAGAAATGTGAACATCAGCCCTTTTAGACAGTGTACAATTATAAATGTTAAAATCAGTGTACAGCTATACTATAGTATTACAATACTATCATATAGTTGCCTGGGGAAGACCATTTGGATCGAAACGTTTGTTTTTTAGTCAATAAAAAAGGTAACTGTGAGCTTTAACCCAGTATGCAGATTTTCTTCTTTTTCCTCCACAGATGTTACCATAATGCATTAAAAGGTGCCCCACAAGAATGGGACTGGAAAGATGCCAGTGTGTGTTACATTACCTGGCCTTTACAACCCAATAAGGTCACCTGACTACTTTAAAGCCCCATGAGCATTGGTCCATGGTCCAATTGACCATTACAGGGGTTTTCAGTGCATCAAATCAAAATATTTAAAATCAAAATTCAAATCAAAAAGATGCTTTAAAACATTGAACGGCTCAGATACAGTATACAATTACAAATGTTAAAATCATAGTTGAGGTCATGTCAGGTGTTGCCATAGTGCATTAAAAACAATTACAGTAAGAACTAGACGGAAGGGCCCCACATGGGTCAGACTACAGACATATGAGTGTGTAAAGGAGAGACTAGAGAAACAAATGTACTTGGAAGATGGAAGGACCCCATAAGAACATGCCGGTGTGTGTGACATTACCTGGCCTTTAACAGCCAATATAAAGCCACATAAGCATTGGTCCACTTTAGAAATAGAACACCACCACATGTCAGCATAGATTAATGTGTTTGAATGTACTTTTACCTGTGTGCAGGTCTGATCTGGGTTTGGTCCATCATTTAGCATCTGAGGAACAGGGCTGGTCTCATTCTCTACTGCTGCAGCAGGAGTCTGAAGGCCTTTCACCTGAAATAGACAGACAAGAAGAGACTCAGAACTGTATGAAGAGACATTCACAGGCTAATAAGGTCATCTAATGGTGAAACAGCACTGAACTTCAACTGAGAGAATGGACTAAAAAGCAGCTCACGTCTATTCCAGGAGTTTGCAGTGGATCAAATCAAAATATTGCTTTAAAACATTGAACAGCTCAGATACAGTATACATTTACGAATGTTCAAATCATAGTTGAGGTCATGTCAGGTGTTGCCATAGTGCATTAAAAACCATTACAGTAAGAACTAGACGGAAGGGCCCCACATGGGTCAGACTACAGACATATGAGTGTGTAAAGGAGAGACTAGAGAAACAAATGTACTTGGAAGATGGAAGGACCCCATAAGAACATGACTGGAAACATGCCAGTGTGTGTGACATTACCTGGCCTTTAACAGCCAATATAAAGCCACATAAGCATTGGTCCACTTTAGAAATAGAACACCACCACATGTCAGCATAGATGAATGTGTTTGAATGTACTTTTACCTGTGTGCAGGTCTGATCTGGGTTTGGTCCATCATTTAGCGTCTGAGGAACAGGGCTGGTCTAATTCTCTTCTGCTGCGGCTGGAGTTTTTTTTTTTTTTAACTGGATTGCAGATAAAGAACTCATTTTAACACACATCACAGATCAAAGATTAAATGCATTTCCATAGACAGTCAAGAGTAATATTGGAAACATGGTTAATATTGCAGAAATACAACATTTGCTTTTGCAACAAAAAAGAAAAAAAAAGAAATCTCTATACTTCATCTAACCAACTCACCTTACTGCGCCAAGGCCATTTTGAATCACCATAGTTGTAATCAATTTCATCTCCTATTTCTATTTTCTTCAGAGAAAAAAGGCACAAATGTGGTTTGTTGTCAACTACGATTTTTTTTATAACGCAATTTGGATTTTTGTGGTTGTCATTGGCCAATCTTCCGAGAGATTGATCTTCTTCAGATGCATCCAGGCTGAAAAGTATCAGAAAAATGGTAATAGTTTTACATCTTTTTAAAAGTTTTATTGAAGGAGTTATTTTCAAAAGAATTTAAGAGTATTTGTGCTTAATTCATTCATCAAGTATTAAACCCTTGTTTCAGGGTTGACTCGTAATTTCTCTAAATCAATACAAAACATCCATCTTTCAATGTTTACCATAAGTGATGATTCTGCCACTGAAAGTCAAAGAGAAATGTGCTTTCAATCTCTGAGTATTTTCTTGACTTGCATTCCTCCTGTGTGAGAAGTTTACCCCTGTACTCCAACACGAAGTCCCCGGGTTCAATGGGGTGTGCGGCAATAATAATTAAACATTTCATTCTGGGACTCAAAAAGAGATACTACAGTATTTTCAAAGTGAGGTTGAGGTTCTTGCGTCTCGTCAGTGTATTACCTGCAGACAATGCTCAACACTCTCCCAGTTGTGATACACACTCTACAGGTAAAGTGCTTTTTTGATCAGACTTTATGTGGCCAAAAAATGTTTTTGATGCAGACCCATCCACATCAATGCATCACTGAGGTCCTGTCTATGCTCTGTTCGGTTCTCTTAAAGGAGTCATGACCTGTAATTTTCACTTTTCCACAAGAATCAATGTATGTTATGATTGCCTAACGATTATACACTAGGGGTGTGCATTGGCACTGCCCTCCCAATTCGATTCGATTACGATTCACCAGGTAACGATTCGATTCAATTCGATTCTACGATGCATTGCGATGCATCAAAATTCTACTGCACACAACAAGGCACATTTTTCATCAGTCATGAGGCAACACAAGCAGTCATCTATTGAACAACAGATTTTATTGGCTGCTATGTGTGTATTATCACTCTCCTTTATCTTTGACATAAATGTCATTAAACAAAATAAAATTGAATGGTACAGGGTATTGTATAGGCTATGGCATTTTCAAACCTGAAAAAGAAAACATAAATCACTGCTTTCTAGGTCTGTAATCTCCCAGTCGATTAGTCGATTGTTGGTCGATACGTTCTGGCTTGACCAAAATTCTGATTGGTCGATTTTTTGCCGCGTTCATTTAATCAGTTTTGCCGCGTTTATTTCATCAGTTTTGCCGCGTTCATTTCATTCGTTTTGCGCGTTCATTTTATCAGTTTTGCCGCGTTCATTTCATTCGTTTTGCGCGTTCATTTCATCAGGTGGAAAGCACTAATTGCTGATGGGGGTGATTTCAGAGCACCCCTGTTTCACAGGTAACAGTCTGTCTTCAGAACACCCCCCCTTGTTTTCACTTCTTTTGGATTAGCCCAACCCACCGGAGAAGAGAGACAGATTGAAGAAAGTAGGCTACTAGAAGGTTTGCTGAATATTATTTATTTAATTGAGAGACTGTTTAATTCATAGTCAGTGCTCTTCTACCATGTCAACAAAGACATCGGCAGTGTGGCAGCATTTTTTTTTTTTAGAAGACGGAAAAAAATTATTGGAGCCCAATGCGCGCAGTGCCCACTGTTTGTATTAGTTTTGAGCCTATGCTTTATTTTTCAGTTATGCACTTTATTTAGTTTTTGCTCTTGATCTGGTTTGTTTAATAAATATTCTTTTTTTATTCAAATGGACGTGCCTTTTGTGTTCAAGAGTAAAAGCTTTTGTGTCTCAGCCTCGAAGCTGCGCTCCTGTGTTCAGCCTCGTTTTGTTTAGTTTCCCATTAACTTCGTAGAATCCGAAATGTGCACAGATGTCCGCTTTTTCAAGCTTTGGGTGCGTTTTTAATTACCCGTCTATCGCGGTCATCTCCCTCCGCCTCAGCCATTTTGATTGTTGTTGTTGTTATGCCCACGGAAGTAATTGAAACTTCACAACTTTATTGTCCAACTCAAGGCCAGAAAATAAACAGTTACATAATCGATTATGGCACTTTGCCGCATCGATGCTGAATCGTGCATATCCCGCATTGCGATGCATCGCCGAATCGATTATTGTTGACACCACTATTATACACTGGCCGGGAAGCTGATATTTAAAAGTGAACCGTTTGTTTACCCCTGGGTTCGTAAACCAGCCCACGTGCAAGCACACTCAAATACGAGATTTAAATTTCTGCCCCGACTTGACGTCAAGACGGGGCCGGATATACCATATATGGACACCGCAGACCTATGCTGCAGGAAGCCCTGCCCCTCTCCCCCTCTTATTATTCAGTCGCGAAAGATGCAGAACTGTAGTGCACACGTGAGTTGCTCTGTTGTTGACTGCCAGAATCAATATGTAACTTAAATGTGTTTTCTCTCCCAAGAACGGACCAAGCTGTCAGGGACCAGTGGATTAAATTCATTGTTAATGACGCGGTTCCTACAACCCTTCCCACTGGCTTAACGTTAGGTGTCTGTGCTAATCATTTTACGGCGGAATCGTTCACAAATTTGAATGTCTAAAAAACCACAACGGTGAAACAAGGCAAAAACACCACATGATAGCAAACGTTGATCTCAATAACCACTGTAAGCTGATAAAAAAAAGTAGACTACATCCGTTAATGTAATCTACATTAAATAAAAGGTATAATGTATGTCTCAGTAAAAATGATTATCTTTACCATTCAGAGACATCTTGATGTAGACGTCCTTCCATCGACTCTACATCTTCCCTTTCCAGCTCAGGTTCAGAGTCCGGCTCGTGCATACGGTTGAATCCCGTAGGTCGCGGCCAGGTCGGGTTCATTCACAACTTGCGCCATGATGTCATTTTGGAATGATATGCTGAAGTTACCTGCGGTGTCAACCCCCCTCCTTCCTGCCACCAATCAACGCGCCCCTCATTTGCATTATTAAAATGACCGTCCACGACAGCCAAAATATCGCATCAGATCTCGCAAGACAATAATGCCTTCAGAAATAAGGGTCTGTGTTTATTAATTTTTTTATAAGGGCCTGAAAGACTATAATAGAGCGTGGGTATCCAAGGTAATACTAGGTTATGACTCCTTTAAACTGAGAGTGCCGTGTACCATTTAGTGCAGGTAACACCAGTGAAGCGTAAGAACATCATGCAACTCAGACTTTTGACATAAACAGACAGACAGATGTACTATATTGATCCAAAACTGGAAAATAACATTGTAGCCGCAGCAAGGCATGAAACTAAATATTAAATAGCAAAATAAAAAACAGAAAGTAATCCTGATTTACAAAATAAATATAGGACACAGAAAAGCAATATAATAAACGTATATACAACAAATAGAGAGACTGGTTAAATAATGTATTGTGCAAATGAGCTTTAAAGACCCACTCCGATGAAAATCATGTTTTTCGTGTTGTTAACATGTTCTTGAAGCATTTTTCTAAAGCTAGAGGACATATCTTTAGAAAATTAAGCCCAAAATCGCATTTTTTTAATATTTTTTGCATTCAAATGGCTGTGAACCAATGGCAGTCACTAAAAGGCAGCCTAAAACAGACTGGAGTTGTGATGTAATAACACTGGGGGGGGCCACAATCTCCTGCCCCACTCCGCTCAGGTTCTGAGGAGTAGAGAAGACGATGGCGGATCAACACCTGTGTGCTGTAGTGGGTTGCAGTGCTAAGAAGAGAGATATTGGTATTAGCTTTCATAATTTACCGCAGCGCTGGCTCCGCCCACAACGCAGAGGCGAATTGCTAATGAGCTACTGCCGCTCTGCTTAAGAAAAGTCCTGGAAAAGAGCACATGTATTTTGATTTGGGCTAAAAACTGCATAATCATAATTTTAAGACCACTGAGAACGCTTTAAAATAGCTCAAAAGATGATCGGAGTGGGACTTTAAGTTGCAGTGAACGAAAGGTGCATTGAAATTCGGATTCTCAAGTGCAATAACTTTATTAATTACAAATTTGTAATAATTGGGGTTTGACACCCAGAGACTGTGAGGAAAAAACTGTATGCTGAAGCAGAAACAGAGAAGAAGAAAGTGCTACTTCATGGTTCCTGCATCATTTTAAAAATCAAAACGAATGCTTTTCAAAAACCTTAGGAGCTCAGTAAATGAAAAATAAGACCCAACAGGCCAAGGGAAACAACAAGAAAAGAACTGAAATTCATACATGTGAATGATGACATCTACTTGTTTTATAATGCATGTTTTATAATGCAGATGTTTTATCCCTATTAACTTCGCCCTTTCCTTTCCATGCCACTTATTTGAGATCAATCAAGATGAAAATTTGCCTTAAACTCTAAACTGCAGCTAGTCTACCACAGCAATAGGCTCTACTTCTCTGGACACTTCAGTAGAATATTCTGACAAAGCACTCTGTGATACTTTACAGCCCAGGCAAGATTGTCACTCACTTCGATCACTGTCTGTCTTTGACAAAGGCAAAAAAATAAAAAATCTTCTGCAACTTACCTTTGTAACGGTCAATGAATCTCGGAATAAACCCATCCTTGTCAGTGCAAGACAGAATGTATGTCTTTGCATCGTCTATAGGCTTTTTCCTCCTCCTCCTTGTAGACATAATGGCTCTGTGAATATAATTGTAATTCGTACTTAGTCAAGGCAAATCTCACAAAAAGGTTTTTGAAAAATAGCAAGTCACAAAAAATGTATATTATGTAAAATAAATAAATACACAGACATTAATACAAACACATAGACGCTGCAACAGCTGTGTACTGAGCTTTGCTATTGCAGGATGCACATTGTTTAACATCAAACACGGGCTAATGAAATATGCAAATTCTGAACACTGAAAGCTGACCGAGCCTGTTGAAGCCGAGAAGTTAACTTGTTAGATGATAACCATGTTGTGCTGCACAGACACTCAGTAATCAATTTAAGCTAGGGCTGTCAAACTTAACTTCTGGTACAGCAGCATGGTGGCGTTGCCACATGACCATTGACTGACATATGCAGCATCACATCCTTCCTCATACATACGCGCATGGATGGTTATGGGGGTTGGTTATTTCAAGCAAGAATAATATTCGAAGATCGCTGGGTATCATTTGATTATTATTCAAAAATCGCACCTCTCCCCCACACACACACACACACTTAACACACACACAAACACACGCTTAACAAACAAACTACAGCTAGTTCAAAACGCAGCAGCTCGAGTTCTTACTAGAACCAGGAAGTATGACCATATTAGCCCTGTTCTGTCAACACTGCATTGGCTGCCTATTAAACATCGTATAAATTTTAAAATATTGCTGATCACTTACAAAGCACTAAATGGTTTAGCTCCGCAGTACTTGAGCGAGCTCTTAACGCATTATAGTCCTTCACGTCTACTGCGATCTCAAAATTCCGGCCAGTTAATAATACCTAGAATATCAAAATCGACTGCTGGCGGTAGATCCTTTTCCTACTTAGCACCAAAACTTTGGAACAGTCTTCCTACCATTGTCCGGGAAGCAGACACACTCTGTCAGTTCAAATCTAGACTAAAAACACATCTCTTCGGCCTAGCATACACATAACACATTATAGACTTATAATTAGGCTGCATAGTTTAGAACAGCCGGGACCGGGAACACTTCCCGTAATCCTGATGTACTTGGTACATCATAAGAAGGATGGCGTCTACGCTAATATTAGTCTCTCTGTCTATCCCGAGGTTTACTGCTGTCCACCGGAACCAGGCCGTATCCAGATCTGATGAAGGACCAGCGCCAGGACACGACGACGACGCCGCTGACCTGAAGTGTCAACCAGTCTCTCCTCCTCTTCACTCCGACTTCAACCAACCGGAACTGGACAAATACTCTGATTCATTCTGAACTTCATACACTGTTCACTCATTGGCCAGAGGAGAACTGGCCCCCGACTGAGCCTGGGTTCTCCCAAGGTTTTTTTCTCCCTTCTGTCACCTGATGGAGTTTTGGTTCCTTGCCGCTGTTGCCTTTGCCTTCTGGCTTGCTTAGTTGGGGACATTTAATATTCAACAATATTATAGATCTGCCTTAAAGGTGGACGATGATGAAATAATTTTTTGTATTTTCATGTTATCACTGTGAAGCTGCTTTGATACAATCTGTATTGTAAAAAGCGCTATATAAATAAAGATGACTTGACTGACACACTGACACACACACACACACACACACACACACACAGCAAACACCAGAGCAAGTGAGCAAAGCGCGCGGTGTTTGCTTGTATGTGTGTGTGTGTGTGTGTGTGTGGCACCGGCGCGCGCGTGAACTGAAGCTCACCTCATAAACGAATCGAAACTTAGAAAGCTTGAAATACTTTTACTTGATTTAACGTTAATTCAAAACATAAAGAAATGGCGGCTTAGGCTAATTCGTAGGAAGTGTGCATTTCTCTATATAGGCACGTTCACTTTGTGGCAAGCGTTATTCCTGCGCTTGAGATGCGGGTCATGCGGAATAGGCAATATATTATTTGTGGTTTACAGCACAGACAGTAAGCCTCGGTTACCTCAGAAGAATGTTTAACACGCTCGAATCATCTCCACAATGGAGTATAGTTCTGTTTGTTTTTCAAAAGTATTTTGTTACAAGAAAACAGAGTTATAGCTTTAGCTATTTATTTATTTATTTATTTGGCTTTTAAAATCCTCCCTCCACGCAAGAATCGCGGTTTGTATCGAATCGTGGGTCAGAAATCGGGATACGAACCGAATCGTGGGTTTGCTGTATCGTTACAGCCCTAATATATATATATATATGGGTCAATGACGTGACGCCTACATTTTCTGTCCGACTGCATTTTGGCACCATAGCTTCAGTCCTGCGTTAGCTTCTGGCTAACCTCCATCAGCGAGTCCTGCCCTGTCTTGCTCACAATTCACAACCGATTCCACCTTTAACGACACGACTTCACTGCACCCCGTCTCTGCCCCGCTGTCATGTCCGTGGTGACGTTATTAGGTTATGCCAACTGCTAATAGTAATATTATGTCGCTAACGTTAGCTACATTGCAGCCAAACGAGGTAGCAAACATCACGATATAACGCCAAAATATGAACTCACCATAAAAACCTCACAATTCACAACCAACTCCACTTTTAACGACACGACTTCACTGCACCCTGTCTCTGCCCCGCTGTCATGTCTGTGGTGACGTTATTAGGTTAAGCCAACTGCTAATAGTAATATTATGTCGCTAACGTTAGCTACATTGCAGCCAAAAGAGGTAGCAAACATCACGATATACTGTAACGCCAAAATAAACTCACCATGAAAACCATGCCTAGCTTACCTGTTGCATGTAAAAATATTCAGATTTCCAACCACTCCGTCTTCTTCTGTCTTCAATCTTCTATCCTTGAAGTCTTCTTCTTCTACTTCTTCTTCTTGTGCAATTTCCGCTGTTTTCCTTTCTATCGCGGCTGATTGTACAGTGCAGTAATTTCATTGGCCAAAGGTTTCAGATTCCCGCGGTGTGTATTCGATTTCGCGGGACGTGTATATCCTGACTTCCGGTACAAAAAGGCTCGACGATACACACCTTCACACACTTACCCACTTTTTGCTACCTTACGGGCCACTTTTAATAGATGGAAAAAAAAGCAATGGTAGCATCAGGGGAAGCTGCTGAGCTTTTTTTAATTGAAATCGGAGTGGGGTCCAGCATTTTGGGCCCCACTCCGGTTTTGGAACTCCTTAGGTGGATGTGCTCCCACCGATGGAAACCCACACCGACGTAAATGTTAGTACACACACTCTCACACACACACACACTTAATTTTTGTATTTAAAATAAAGTAATGTGTAAATAAAATAATGTTAAATTACTAAATAATGTCCGTGTTTATTTATTTATTTATTGAAACAGAACTGTGTTGTCTAATCCATGCAAAATACAAAAATTTAATACCATCTATATTAGAGCACGTGGCTTTGCACAAGATGTTGGAAATCGCGCTTAATATTTTTTAAACCAGTATTTATTTTCAGTTGAATTTTCTGATTGGCCCCCCCTGACTGGTTCTTGGTCCCCCCTGTGCCCCCCCCCCATTTATAAAATCCTGGAATCGCCCCTGCTATAAGGCACAACAAATATATATATATATATATATATATATATATATATATATATATATATATATATATATATATATATATATATATATATATATATGTGTGTGTGTGTGTGTGTGTGTGTATTTTGTACATTTTAAAAAGGAATTTTCACCAGAAATCTAAAATGTATTCCCACAATCATGCAGCCCTAGTTTCTTCTTGATATCAGCATGTTCACAGCTTTTTTTATATATATATATTTTTTTAGGTAGCTACCCGTCCTGCTGACTTCAACATGAGCAGAACATGGTAAAGTGAAAAATCAAACACCTTGGAAATGACAGGTATGCACAATGTTTCAGGAAAGGAAAGGTGTGTGACTGGTTAAGTCTCTGTCTTTAGTTCAGTGTGTTAAATAATGTGCTTTTTTGCCATTTGTTGTGTATCTTTGGATTATGTTGTGTTGTAAATAAATTCAAACACTCAAAAAGCCATTCTTTTTTAAATCTCCTCATTCTTTGTGCAAGGTAATGTAATGATAGCGCCTGAGAGCTCCTAATAGGGCCATTATGGGAGGGCCTTTGTCTTTTCTCAGGCGTGAAACACTCAATATTCATGGTGGTTAACGCCTCCTCGCATAAAGCTTTCTTGCACAAGACATGTCATACAAATTTTAAATCAATATATTGTCAGTATTCAGGATAATTTTCACATAGTTTTGGAGCAAATATTCTAGGCTACGTGATACAATTTTCAAAAGCCTTGCGAAGAAATAATCAGTTTGGGTTTCATGACATTATTTCAGTGACTTTCTTTTTGGTCATTTTCACAAACCACGCATAAATGTTATCTCAAAACTACAAACTTTTACATACATGCTGCTGACATATTATTGTAGCAGAGTTTGTGCTGAATGCAGCATAATAAGACTTTAGCCATGAAAATGTCTCACGTAACAGAAATAAGCACAGATGTTAGAGCATGTCAGAACACCTCCAGGACCCAGAAAACACCTCAGACCCCAGAGGGTTAAAATATAAATACATTAAACACTATATTGGGCTTTAAATAATACATCTTCAAAAGTTTGGCATAGGCTACTAAACAAAATTAGTGTTTTTCGAAACTTTTTTTTCCAAAAGAAATCTAAATACAAATTGTACATATTAAACGCAAACATTTTTGCATACAAAAATAAATAAAAAGGCATTACAATTTCCACAATCACTTTGACTAAAATCCAGAAAATGCTTCTATGAAAATAAAGTATATTAATAAAAAATAAATGTTTCTATATGAGCATGTTCAGAACAAACTTAGCAAATAGTAATGCCCCCCTTAAAAATAAATTGACAATTTTTTTTTTTTAATGTTCAACTGGGGAAAAAAAACATCCTAAATGAAAAGACAGTAAATAAATTAACAGCAATTAGTCTGCTTTAAATAAAGGATCCCATAAACATAATTAGTGCTTCACACTTTCAGGTGGCAGACAGGTTTCACTTGACTCGATTTGTTGGTCCAACAAACTATTAGCTTCAGCTAACACCGTCTCAGCCACCAAAACCTCACTTTCAGCAAACTCCTCAAACTGACTTTCCATCTCACCTTCAAGCAGACTAGCTGCTTCTCCAACCAAAACTTCAGGTTCAGCTTCAGCCTTATCAAGCTTCACCTTGCTCAATGCAATGACTACACTTTTCTGCAACTTGAATGCACAGACCCCCATTTCCAACAAATACTCCTCGACATTCTGCGCATCCAAGAGCAAGTTGCACAATCCCTCTTTCCTCAATGATTTCTTAAAACTGAATTGCACAATTTGAACTCATCCTCCCCAAAGTCACCTGACACAGAGACTTTTGCTGTGACAGTTGGCAGAAAATTGATAATCTTCTGCAGCAGCCCACATTTCACACACCGGTGAAACTTAGCTTTGGAATCAAAATCAGCCTGCCAAGCACGGCACTTTATACAGCAACGATGGATACTGACCTCGACACCACTAATCTCACCTGTCACTGCTGTAATTTCTCCTTCATCTACAGTAAATGGAGTATCTATGGCCGGAGCAGAAAGAGCTGCCACTTGTTTAAATTGCGTAAATCGAGGGGCTGTCAAATAGAACTCGCCCTCATACTCCCTAGTGCAGACATTGGTAATTTCGTACAATTTATTATGCACCAACGCTCCCACTTGGGTCTCCCACAGACTCAGCTTCATACGACTAGTGTGATCAGCCACATAGCAAGTCTGCATGTCCACTGGTACTCCATTGATTGAAGCAGTTTCACTTGCAGAACCAACATGGACTGCTTTCACCTGGACAGCAGCAACCTGAAACAAAAAGTCTTTATTTACTTATGCACACAAACGCAAAAAGACAACATCTATTAAATAATCATACATGTTTTGTTCTGTACGACAGAAAAAACATTTAAAATAATGAATGGGAAATTTTTGTGTGTACAATCTACAAATCGGTCATGATGCAGAAAAAAAAGTGCTCAACAATGAAGGGTTGACACTCTAAAACATCAAGAGTGCAAAACAGACCAGCCACATACGAATACAATTTTATACACCAATGAATTGTGATTTTTTTTTTTAAAAGACCGACCATAGGAAATGAAGGGAAATTGAAATAAACAAAAACTCTACAAATCTGCCACAATGACGAAAAAAAAAGTGCTCAGCAATGAAGGGGTGACACTCGAAAACATCAATAGTGAAAAACATAACATAATTAATCATTTATATATATATATATATATATATATATATATATATATATATATTTTTATTGTAATAATGTGACTAATATAATAATGCAAAAGCGTGTACACTTCACATTCAATTTATAAAAAATATATATATAAACCTTGGTAAAAAGTATTAGATATTAGATTAAATTTTCCACAACAGATGGCACAAATCTGACTTCAAATAAATTTTTTAAGTCCTAGTCTCTATATTAATCTGAAAAACTACAATAATTGAGGACGCATTTAAAAAAAGAAAAGAAAAAAAAGTTATTTTCAATGGCAAAAATTAACCATACATATAAGTAACAAATTCTCTCAAAATTAAAATTTCTATTACACAAAAATAAATTGCATTGGTTTTTACTGAGATGGAGGAAGTAAAAATTGTAGGTGTCCAGTCACTTCTGACCGGGAAGATAACAAGTGTTGCACCCAAATGAAGAGCACCTGAGGGTTTATATAAATGGGCAACCCACACAGCAAAAACTCCAGTGTTAAATGAACTCTCCTGGGAGTTTATATGGCTCCAGACTCAAGAGTGTTAAAGTGTTAAAAAATGTGTGTTAAATTAACACTCAAGAGTGTTAATGAGATAATTAAGTGATTAATTGAGTGATGATTGATCATTATTGAAGACACCTGATGTTAACAAGCAGAATCACCAAAGGAGAAAATCTAATTTTAAGACAGTTGTCAAGATTTGGTGATCAGTGTTTGCTTTAGTTGGGTTCTTGACCATTAAATTATTAACTTTAGATTTAGTTTAGCTTTTGTATCAGAGTTATAACTCTGAGAGAAAAGTTATTCAGGTAATGTTAGTTATGTTTTGACACTATCATAATTTGACCTGAATCACATCTCATTTAGAGAGTTATGTCTACCATGTTGATTGCAGCAGCCCGTGATTCTACAGTTTATGATTTTCAGCATTTTCAATATAATCTGATTACAGCAGCCCGTGATTCTACAGTTAATGATTTTCAGCATTTTCAATATAATACAAAATATCTCTTAAGTTGTTCTGATCAAAATACTTTGAAAATTACTTTTAGACACACTGACATCAATAATCAGCCTGTGAATCTCAACAATGGTGACAATAATAAAGCATTTTGCAGTGCATTCTGGGTGCCACCAATCAAAACTTATTCATGACTCCCATCATGCATTGCAGTATGAATAAATTATGATCTGAATTGTCTTAGTAATTTCCTTTCCCTAATTAAATATTCTATTTGTCACCATTGTTGAGATTCATACACTGATTCTTGATGTCTGTGTGCCTAAAATAAAGATTTTGTTTTTTCAGAACAACTTTTAAGAAATCCTTTAGATCAGTGTTTCTCAACCCTGTCCTGAAGGACCCCCAACACTGCACGTTTTCTTTGTCTCCCTAATTAAACACCTGATTCAACTCAGCTCATTATCACATGGGTTAATGAGCTGATAAGTTGAATCAGGTGTGTTTGATTAGGGAGACAAAGAAAACACGCAGTGCTCGGGGTCCTTCAGGACAGGGTTGAGAAACACTGCTTTAGATTATTTAGAAAATTCTGGATATTATTCTGTAGGATCAAAGTGATGCTGTAATCAACAATGTACATTTAAGTCAGAGATTACACTCTAAAGGAGTTCAGTGATTAGGTAAAATTATGATTATGTCAAAACATAACCAACACCACCTGATCACCTTTTCTCTTTGTTCATCTGAGAATTATAACTCGGATACAACAGCCAAACAAAATCTAAAGTTAATCATTAAAGGGTCAAAAGCCCAAATAAAGCAAACACTGATCACTATAATGCCGTCTTAAATATATTTTCTCCTTTGGTGATTCTGCTTGTTAACATCAGGTGTCTTCAATAATGATCAATCATCACTCAATTATTCACTTAATTAGCTCATCAACTTTAACACTCTTGACTGTTCATTTAACACTTATATTTTAACACTTTAACTCCCAGGAGAGTTAATTTAACACTGGAGTTTTTGCTGTGCACCAGCATAAAAAAATATGTGTGGGAACCACTGATTAGTGCTGGGCGGTATGACCAAAAATTCATATCACGTTTTTTTTCAAAATTATACCGGTTTTCCGGTGTTTGACGTTTTTTTTTTCATGCATATTCAGATGTTCAATCCATTTTCAACTCGTTGAAAGAGGAATTGCTGTAGTAAATTGACTTAATTGACTCATTAATGAATATTTTAGAATAATTCCACACTAGTAATACAGGTTTGCATGGCCCCAGAAAATGATGCTGTTGTTTACAAATAAGAGCCAGTCATGATTCTAATGAAGTGAGGAATCAGAATGCAAAGACAATTGTAGTCAAATCAAAATACCAAACTTTTATTGTGCAAATTTCACAATGTTTTTTGTATTTTTAATAAAAACCAATACAAAAAGTAGAACAATAAGAACTTTAAAGTTAAAACAGGTACATTTCACATCTATTCAAGTATTGCTTGATTTTGCATTGCTTTTGAGGTATATAATTTTAAGTTATGCAACTTGAATTAGTTATTATAACTTCCTTCGAAACCAGTAACAAATAAAATAATAAATAACCTGAACAAATAAAATAAATAAAAAGTGCAACTTGTCTCACACAGGATAATCCTGTATAATGGAAACAATGATTGCAAATTTCAACATTAAACATTTTTTGCCAGGAAAACCAGACGGTCCACAGCATCTGGTTTGAGTGCAGCCCTGTGACAAGTGACAATGTTGCCAACAGTGCTGAACGCTCTCTCAGATGGAGCACTGGTGGCAGGGATGCATAAATACTGCTGAGCTAGCTTGACAATGCGAGGGAAATTTGTCTGATGGCATCTCCACCAGTCTAAAGGGTCTGTTTCACTGTCAACCTCTGTGGTCTGTAAATAGACTGTCATCTCCATTCTGATGCTTTCCTCTTCTGGCAGTGTGACTGTGCTGCTGGTGGTGGTGCTGCTCTGCCTTTTGAAAAAGCTTGCCAAAGTCTTTTTTCTTTTTTCCTCAGGAGGAGGAACAGGCTCTGCTTCGGCTACTGCTGCTGCACCAGCAGCCCCTGATAGTGTGTCCTGTTGAGCCTTTATTAGTTGCACTATCTCTTCAACTGCTCTGGATAGAACCCGCTCCACCTTTTCTTTATCTATATACTTGGTTCTAAACCGTGGATCAAGAAGAGATGCAATGTCAAGCAGGTCATCTGTAACCTGATCAGAATATTTCTCATTCAAGTAAGCTAGAATGTTTCTCTTCACATCCTTCGTCAGCTGAGTATCGCTCTCTTCCTCAGCAAGAATGGATGTGTTGAAGAGACTGAGCACTGGCTTGAGATAGGAGACACTGACATATTGCTCTTCTGACAAGGCATCTGTGAAGTCCTGGAGTGGGCTCAGCACCTTGTTGACAGCCTCTAGGACATCCACATCTTGCCAGCTAAGGACCAAGTGCCTTGATTTCTTGTCAGCTTTTAGAACCTGACTAATGGCCCTCTCTTGCTCCAGTACTCTTTGAATCATCATCTGACGTGATCCCCACCTTGTAGGCATCTCAGTTGTGAGCACATGCTTTGGAAGACCCAGATCGTTCTGAACAATGGCCAGGTCCCTCCTTTTCTTCCAAGAGTATGAGAAGGCTGACACAATTCTTTTGCAGACACCTACTGCACGTTGTATGCGGTCATCTTTCATACCCCTTTCTGTAAAAATGACAAAATAATGACAAAATATTAGTTCACTTTTCCTAATGTTAATTTTTTTTTTTACTTTTTAGCCCAAATTAATGATATATAAACTAATAATAATGATAATAATAAAAATATGATAATAATAATGATGATGATCATTATTATTATCATTTATTTTCATCATCATTGTTATATTATCATTTATTATTATTATAATAATTATTATTAAATCATAATCATCATTATTATTATTAGCATTATTATCATCATGATCCTTATTATTATTATTCTGTTATAAGAGATAATAGAAAACTCCTTAGTAATATACAGCTTACAGCTATCAAGTATAGTTCACTATTAAAATAACTATTGCTTACCTATGGCTAGGTGAAGCCTGTGACCAAAGCACTGGAGTCTTGTCCAATTGTTCAGTTCGATAGCCTTCTTGATGTTGGCTCCACTGTCTGTAGTGATGGCCACTAGCTTCTGCTCTGAAAGCCCCCAGGAATCAAGTGCCTCTTGCAGGCCTGCTGCAAGTAACTCTCCAGTATGGTCATCGGGAAAGTAGCTTGTCTGCAAACAATGACTTTGCAACACCCATTCGTCACTTATAAAGTGAACTGTGAGGCTGAGGTAAGGTTCCATAGTGCGACTGGACCACATATCAGTCGTTGCAGCGAAGTAGAGGACGGTCGCGAGGTCTGTTTCGAGCTTAGCTCTGTGCTTTTGATACAAGTTTGAGATAGCAACTTGGCTAAAGTACTTTCTGCTTGGCATTTCATACCTAGGATCGAGCGTCTTAATCATCTGCTTGTAGCCTTCTTTTTCCACTGTATTAAGCGGGACCATATCTTTAGCTAGGTGGTTGGTGACTGAGTTTGTAATCTCGATCCACCGTTTGCTTTTTTTGTCATAGCAAGTCCCTCTAGCAAACGCGTCTTTAAAGGCCGTGTTGCAGGTAAAATTTTTCAACAAAATTGTGCAATTTGCTTGTTGGTAATGAACATTTAAACTGTTATCAATTGTATTTTATGTTGTAGGGTATCACAAAACGGAATAAAATACGAAAAAGTAGGTACTATCTTACAGCGCCAACGATTCTCCTTTCCGCCACAATGCATTCCATGACGTCACCTTGGGGAGGGAGTTTACCAAAGCCCGCCGTGAGAGCGCTGAGAGTGACTAAAGAGACGAGTAGTAGACGAGAGTATTCAGATAGCGCAGATTATAGAACATGATCATTGTCTATACAACACATCTATAGTCACCTATAACTGTTTAAGTTGGTTCATAAGACTTCGTGAAAAAAGTAAACAAACAATTAACATAGGCTACTCGTGCGTGCTGGCTTGAAGGGGACCATGATCCTGCCTGAGATGTGTCGTGTGTATGCTATATCTTCAGCACAAACGGATTCAGGCAGCATGCATTCAGCATTCAGTCACATCTGGTCGCGGGGTGAGTTCCTCGACTCACTGCCCTACAGCACAAGCTTTCCAGCGCAGTTTCCACGGGACGGCACCGCCCGCACAAGCACCTGCCAAACACCGTGACAGACACGCGCCGGCTACGTTTGCAACAACATTTTCACCGGAGGAAGAGAAACGCTTAGAAACGCCCATATAGCTAGCACGAAGCCTTCTATTTATAGATGACAAAGACAAAGTTTACCAGTACTATGACAAAGGCTACCGGTAACGTTACTTATCTGAACTAACGTCATGATCACCGCCACTATAAAGAAAAGTTTATTTTTCAGTCGGTGCTATTCAATGACAGTAAAAAAAAATATGTGTCGTTATCTCATTGCTGCGTTGCTAAATGATAGCAACTCACCAGGACACTTCACCAACTCTCCACTCATTCTGCTCGGACCATGCAGTTCATCGGCTTTGACGGCCATCAGGCTAGCCTCCTCCACGTCTCCCCAACGTGACGCCATCACCGAATTGCGTGAAAAAAAACGTTAATACCAAAAACGTAAAAAAATGGTATTTAAGACCATTTTTGAGACATTTTAAAAATGATATACATATCTTGAGTGATTTATGTACCCATTAATCGACAGTGGTGGTTATCCATCTTATCCATCTTGGATGTGACTACCCTCTGGTGCACTGTTGTTTACCGTCGCTGCTTAGAAGTGCAGCATTTTAAAGGGTCCGTCTGAAACTGTCGCGCAGCGTAACGTTCGTTCCGGACGTTGTGTTATCAACACACCGGTATGACGGTATATTAAAAATGAATATCGTGACGAAAATTTACACCGGTTTTCGGTATGAACCGGTATACCGCCCAGCACTACCACTGATGTACACAAATGATCACAACTTAACCACATTAATACACATAACACAAAATAAATCACTTACATTCTGCTTTGGAGCCATGGTTTTCACCTCAGCTATGGTCTTCACTTTCAATGATGGGGATTTAAATGGATACCCAAGATCTGCCACCACAGAAATGGCTGTACAGGTACCACAGTGAATGTCATATTCACTGCCATTCTTACCTATGCAAACAATCACATTACCAATCATTTTACTAATCAATAACATTAGAAAAACACTTAAATATTTTCATAACTGAATAGATACTCACTAATTCTCCGTGCTATCCGGTCCAATTTGACAGGACTCTGATTCCTGTTAGCTTGAACAAAAGCTGTTCGTTTCTCAACCGCAAACACAACGACATCGTGGCACTCATCCCTGTTCACTTGGAACTCAGCATTGAAAAACTTATAACCAGTTCGAAGTGAAGTTTTTAATGCACTTACATTGTGGATGTATCCACAAACTGACTCATTGTAATCACTCTTAAATTTTTTGGCTGTTGAAGTGGAAGCCATTTTCTACTTGCTGTAAACTAGCTGTAAACCTGCTCCTGCTTCTGCTTCTTCTTCTTTTTTGTTTTTAACGGCGGTTGGCAACCAACTTTCGGTGCATTACCGCCACTCCGGAGTGTGAATCAGACGATAGGTTTACAATCTAGGTCCCAAAAAAAATAAAAAAAAATAAAAAAAAATAAAAAAATCGAATCACACACACAGTCAATCATTACCCAACTCACTTTCCATATCTATCTCTATTCTTATAACCTATCAAATAAACCCGTTTCCCTTAAAAAAGTTATCAATATTCTAACCTGTGCTCTGTCATCTATGTTCCTTTTAATGTTAATTCCTGTACCCCTACTTCCCTCAAATGATTCTTTATTATCTCTCTCTGTACCTCATACTTTCTACATCTTATAATCATGTGCTCCACTGACTCCTCCTCCCGACACCACTCACACAGACCAGTCTCGTGTTTACCTATCATTTTCAGTGATTTGTTAAGAGCACAGTGCCCCCAGCCTTAACATAGTTAATACAGTTTCTCCTCTCCTGTACCCACCACCTAACCTAGTTATTTTTACACTCTTTTGAATTTGATATAAAATGCCTTCCTTTCTCCTCTCTATCCCACCCTTCCTGCCACATTTTGTTATTTTTTTTCCCAAATAATACTTTTGACCTCTGCTTTACTTATTTTAATTTGCATTTCTATATTACCTTTTTTTAATGCCCTCTTTGCCAGTTCATCCACCACCTCATTCCCTTTCACCCCTACATGTGCTGGAACCCACATAAATTCCACCTGTCCTCTTGATTCTTTATCCTTGTTACTGACTGAAGGACTTCATACAACACATCCTGACGGCTTTTTGAGTGAAATGACCTTAAACTCATAAGGGACTGAAGATGAATCGGAGCATATCAGCACCTTTTCCTGTCTTGTTTTTTTCCACCCACCTTAATGCAACTAACACAGCCACCATTTCCACTGTATACACTCCTAAAAATCTGATGTTCTTCTATTAATTCCTGTTCCTTTAACAGGTATTGCCACCCCGTATCCTGTCACTCCTGTCTCAGGATTCTTAGAACCATCTGTATATACATGCACAAAATCCTTATACTTTGTATTTAAGTGGTAATTGAATGCATTAACCAAACCTATTTGATTATTTTTCTTTCCTTTTTAACTCTAACAAATACCAGTCAATTTCAGGCCAAACAAGTACCCAAGGAGACACTATCGGATATACAACTACAGGGCTCATCTTCATATGAAATACTCCAAATTCTTTTGCTACCTCATTGCTTACTCGGCTAAAATTATCTCCGCTATATCTTGCCTTCTCCCATGTCTCTTGCAACACTTCTTTTGTGGGGTGAAAATCACTATGTCCCTGCAAATTAGCCCAGTAGTTTGTCATCAACTGCCTCCTCCTCAATGCTAATGGCATTTCTCCCATTTCTACCTGAAGTGCAGGAACTGGAGAAGTTTTGAAAGCACCACTACACACTCTCAATGCCTGTGCCTGAATCCCATCTAGCTTCTTTAAAAGAGATTTGGCTGCTGACCCATAAACTACACTGCCATAATCCAAAACCGATTTTATCAAAGCCACATATACTGTTTTTAATGCTGAGCAACTCACTCCCCACTCCCTACCTGTCAAACATCTCATCACATTTTATTACTTTTTTTGCATTTTCCTTCTATTTTTTTTTTATATGATCTGTCCATGTTAACCGTGAATCAAAAACTACTCCCAAAAATTTGAATGTTCCAACCCTTTCTAATTCTTTTCCATACATGTTTAACTTCATCCCTTCTTTAATTTGTTTCCTGGTAAAAAAGACTGCCTGTGTTTTCTCTATTGAGAACTTAAACCCCCAGTCATATCCCCACTCCACCACCTCATCAATTGCTCCTTGTACTTTTCTAATTGCATGCTCCATATTCCTTCCCCTTTTCCACAAAGCCCCATCATCCGCAAATAGAGATCTCCCTATACCCATTGGCACCTTTTTAAAAACATCATCGATCATGATGATAAAAAGTAGTGGGCTTATCACACTGCCTTGAGGCGTTCCATTGCCCACAGCATATTGACTAGATGTATCTGAACCTATCCGTACTTTAATTTCTCTTCCAAACAAAAAATTATTAATCCAGTTAAAAACTCTTCCACCTACACCCATCAAGGTCAACTTTATTAACAATCCTTCCTTCCACATCATGTCGTACGCTTTTTCTATATCAAAAAACACTGTAATGACTGATTCCTTATTTGCCTGAGCTTTCCTTATTTCATTTTCTAGTCTTACCACCGAATCCAAGGTACTCCTTCCTTTCCTAAAAACAACTTTGATAGTTTGCTAGCTTTCACTTTTTTCCAGTACATATGTTAACCTTTCGTTATCATCCTTTCCATGAATTTTGCATACATTTGATGTTAATGCTATTGGCCTATATTGTTGGTTTAGAAGGATCCGTGCCAGGTTTCCTTATTGGAACAATTACTGCCCTCTTTCCATGCCTTTGGTAACCTTCCCTCCTCCCACACTCTGTTATACAGCTGCAGTAATTTAAGGAGCGCTCCTTTCCATAGATGCTTTAACATCACATAGCATATCTGATATTTTCCAGGGGATGTTGGTTTAGCTCTATTTATTGCTCTCATCAACTCTGCCATATTAAAAGGTTCATCAATTATTTCATCAGTATTTTCCCTCCAGTCTAACACACCTGGATGCTGATTCATTGTTCTTTCCTTCCTTATTCTACACACTTCTGATAGATTTTCTGAACTGTGAATTTTAAACAAATTCTTTTGCCATTATCTCTGCCTTATCCTTATTAGAGACTGCTGTTCCTTCTTCAGTAATTAAAACTGGAATTTCCCAATCCCTCCTTACTCCTCCCATCCTTTTTATCATTCCCCAAACCTCGCCCACAGGTGTTGATCTTCCTATTTCATTGCAAAATTCCATCCAACTTGCCCCTTTTTGCTTGACGTACTGTCCTTCTCACAATAGCTTGTGCCTTTTTATACTGAACCAAATGCTGCATGTTATGAGTGTTTTTAAGCTAGTTTGAATGCTTTATTCCTGTTTTTAACAGCCTGACGACACTCTTCTGTCCACCATTTTTATTTCTCCTTTGTATTACTCTTGGGAATAGATTCATCTGCTGCCATAAAAATAGCTGAAATTATTTGTCTATTTGATTTGTCTACTTCTCCAGAAATGTCAATCCTTGATAAATACTCCCCACTTAATTGCTCAAATTTGACCCAATCTGCTCTACTAAAATCCCAGTTAGGTATTCCTTCACCTGGTCTTATTTCCACTCGTCCTCCCACTGAGCATGACACTGGGTAGTGATCGCTTCCCACTGTTGTATCGGTCCAAACATGCCAGTTACTATACCTGCCAAAGAATTAGACACTAATGTAATATCCAATGCCGATTCATTTCCTGTTGTTATATTAATTCTTGTTTTTCTTCCGTCATTCAAACACACTAATTCCTTATCATCCATCAAATCGTCTCGGTTACGGATGTAACCCTCGTTCCCTGAGTAGGGAACGGAGACGTTACGTCGAATGACGACGAATGGGGTTCGCTTAGAAGCCTATCCTCTTCGAATATTAATAAAACGAGCCAATGGCAAGCAAATGCCATGGGTCTGCTGAATTTGCATAGCGTAACTCCGCCCCACTGTGTGGGTTATATAAGGAAGTGAGCCGGCAACATGCAGATATGTTTCTTCGCTGAAGGAGCCAAGCTGAACTCAGGCTGTTCCAGCGGTACAGCGGAAGTGGCAGGAAGACGTAACGTCTCCGTTCCCTACTCAGGGAACGAGGGTTACATCCGTAACCGAGACGTTCCCTTTCGTTGTCACTTCGAGTTACGTCGAATGACGACGAATGGGGTTCCCAGTCCAATCACGCCACCTCGGCTGTCTTCCAGTGCCCTGCGTAAGTCTGAGCTCCCTGTCGTGAGACTAGCATGGACGAAGGGACTCCTACTTAACACAGGAATACCAAGGTACACTGGGAAGCATATAATATATGCAAATATGCAATCAGTGCCCGCCCGAAGGGGGGGGACTTAAGAAAACACATATGACCCGGAGGGGGGTTGCATACGGAGAACACTGGGGTGTCCAGCCAGTAGGGTGGAGTATTTCAACCCCAGGGGTGGCAGACTGGCTTGCCAAGGGAAAGACACATGCTCGAATGAGGCTTACAGTGGAATACACACGTGGGGGTCGCCCAGCGGGGGAACCATGCACATGGTGGCACCTAGCCAACGCGAAAGCTGCCAGAGGCATAACTCTGGCGTTGACGTCAACAGCGCTGGAGGAACTCAGGGCTTATCAGGCTCACCTGAGGAGAATATCGCACGTATCCAGTCTGTGGAGTGGAATGGCGAGCAAGCGAAGACACCTGAGTGGGTCCTAGCACCGGCTGGTTGAAGCGAAGTACTCGGGAGGACACTGGCTCCACTCGGAGATTATAGAATCTGGCGAATGTGTTGGGTGTCGCCCAGCCTGCAGCTCTGCAGATGTCTGTTAGCGAGGCGCCATGCGCTAGAGCCCAAGAGGAGGCCACACTCCGGGTGGAGTGGGCCGTCACACCAAGGGGGCACGGTCGACCTTGCTGCTGGTAAGCCAAAGCAATGGCGTCCACTATCCAGTGAGACAACCTTTGCTTGGAGAGAGCCTTTCCCTTCACTGCGTTCTGTCTACGTAAGCACGGAGGGGCGCGTACTGGACAGAGCAATGCCAAGGCTGGGTCTGCCTCCTCCAGGGGCAGCGCTTGCAGGTTCACCACCTGGTCCCGGAAGGGAGTGGTGGGAACCTTGGGGCACATATCCAGGCGGGGTCTCAGGATCACGTTGAGAAAAGGCCGGCCCGAATTCCAGGCACGCTTCGTCTACAGAAAATGCGTGCAGGTCCCCTACCCTCTTGATGGAGGCCAAAGCAACCAGGAGCGCTGTCTTAATTGACAGGAACTTAAGCTCCACTGATTGCAGAGGCTCAAAGGGAGCACTCTGCAGGGCAGTTAGTACCACTGAGAGGTCCCAAGAGGGCACGAGAGGAGGGCGAGGAGGCTGTAGTCTCCTCGCTCCTCTCAGGAACCTGATGACCAGGTCGTGCTTTCCCACGGGACTTACCATCAACTGCATCGTGATGTGCGGCGATAGCGGCAACATATACTTTCAGGGTGGAGGGAGACAGCCTTCGCTCCAACCCATCCTGCAGGAAGGAAAGCACGACACTGATCGGGCATGATCTGGGGTCTTCTGAGTGAGAAGAGCACCAAGAGACGAAGAGGTTCCACTTCAACGCGTAGGCATGTCTAGTGGACGACGCTCTAGCGGAAGTGATGGTAGCCACCACCGCTGGTGGTAGGGTACTCAAACCTGCCTCGTCCCGTCCAGGAGCCACACGTGGAGGTTCCAGAGATCGGGACGAGGGTGCCAAAGGGTGCCCCGTCCCTGAGAAAGGAGGTCCTTCCTCAGAGGAATTGGCCAGGGAGGTGCTGTCGCGAGGAGTACAAGTTCGGAGAACCAGGTTCGGGTGGGCCAGTGCGGCGCAACCAATATGACCTGCTCCTCGTCCTCCCTGATCTTGCACAAGGTCTGTGCAAGAAGGCTCACTGGGGGAAACGCATACTTGCGGAGGCCCCGGGGCCAGCCGTGCGCCAGAGCGTCCGTGCCGAGCGTGCCCTCGGTCAGGGAGTAAAACTGGGCGCAGTGGGACGAGTCGTGGGAGGCAAACAGGTCTACCTGTGCGTCCCCGAACTGATCCCAAATCAGCTGGACCGCCTGGGGATGGAGTCTCCATTCTACAGGAAGAGGCTGAAGCCGTGAGAGCTCATCGGCTGCACAGTTCAGGTCTCCCGGATTATAAATGGCTCGAAGCGACCTCAGATGCTTCTGACTCCATGAGAGAGGTGGCGGGCGAGTTGCGACATACGGCGGGAGCGTAGACCACCTTGTCGGTTGATGTACGCTACTGTCGCTTTATTTTCTGATTGGACTAGTACGTGCTGGTTCTTGAGCAGCGCCCGGAAGCGGTGCAGAGCGAGACGTACTGCCAGCAACTCGAGGCAATTGACATGCCATAGGCGGTGGGGTCCTGTCCAGGAGCCCGCGGCAGCATGTCCATTGCACATGGCACCCCAGCCCGTGGAGGAGGCATCCGTTTGACACAACAACATGCCTGGAAACTCGTTCTAAGGGCACTCCGGCCCGTAGAAAGCTGAGGTTCGTCCACGGGGAGAAGGTCTGACGGCAGGTCAGAGTAACTGGTACTCGGAGCTTGCCCTGGTGCCATGCCCACCTCGGGACTCGATCGTTGAAGCCAGTGCTGAAGCGGTCTCATATGAAGTAATCCGAGCGGCGTTACCGTGGCTGCAGATGCCATATGCCCCAGGAGCCTCTGAAAAAGTTTCAGTGGAACCGCACTCTTGCCCTCGATTTGTCTCAGGCAAGTCAGCAGTGACTGCGCGCGCTCGCTCGTAAGCTGCGCGCACATGGCGACCGAGTCGATTTCCATACCGAGAAAAGAGATCCTCTGCACGGGGCAAAGTTTGCTCTTCTCCCAGTTGACCCGAAGGCCCAGACGGGCTAGGTGCCGGAGCACTAGGTCCCTGTGTTCGCAAACCTGGTCCCCGAGGAGTGAGCTAGGATTAGCCAGTCGTCGAGATAATTCAGGATGCGAACCCCGTGTTGCCGTAGCGGCACAAGGGCTGCCTCGACGACCTTCGTGAAGACGCGAGGAGACAGGGCCAGCCCGAATGGGAGAACCGCGTACTGGTATGCCTGCCCCTCGAAAGCAAACCGTAGGAACGGTCTGTGTCGAGGAAGAATGGAGACATGAAAGTAGGCGTCCTTCAGGTCGATTGCTGCAAACCAATCCTGTGGCTGCACACATTCGAAAATGCGCTTGGCCGTGAGCATCTTGAACGGAAGCCTGTGAAGGGAACGGTTCAAGACGCGCAGATCCAGGATTGGCCGTAACCCACCGGTTTTCTTGGGGATAATGAAGTAGGGGCTGTAGAAGCCGGACCTCATTGCAGCTGGAGGGATGGTCTCGATCGCACCCTCGCCAGCAGGGGTGGCGACCTCCGCTCTCATGACAGGGGCATTGCCACCGACCATAGTGAAGCGGACTCCCCTGAAGCGGGGAGGAGACCGCGCGAACTGAATCGCATAGCCGAGCCTGATGGTTCGCGCGAGCCAGCGGGACAGGTTGGGAAGCTCTAACCAGGCTCCCAAGGACTGTGCCAGTGGGGTCATGCGAACGACAGACGTCCCCCCCGGGGGTGCAGCGAAGCGGAATGACCGGCCCGGACGTGGGTGGCATAGCGGCCCGGTGTGGGGGCATGGTCATTAGCCGCGTCCTGCCAGAGGAGGCCAGGGAAGGACCAGCGTTCCACGGGGGCGTGCTCTGGCAGGGGTCTGGCGACAGAAGGGGATGAGAGCGGCGGGGCCCGTGGGCAGCGCGCACTGTCATTCCCTTCTGGGGGCTCAGAGATGGGGATATCAGTTCTTTCTTTAACCACATTAGGGTGCTGCCCACCCGTGGGTGAGCAGCGGGGAGTGGAGAACAAAAGATTCTCCCCCCGGCCCTCCACCGGGGGAAGGAGTGGTCCTGCTACCATCTCCTGTGAAAAACTGATTGCCATCTCTGAGCAGCCCGTCTCAGGAGCGCCGCTTGGCCTGGCGTTTAGCGGGGCGCGGGGCTGGAGAGGGCTGTGGCGCCTGCCTGCGGCGTCCTCCACGACGCGGCCCGGGTGAAGGCTGCTGCTGGGGCCGTGCGGGAGGGGCGGGAGCCGCGGGGAGGGCGCCCTCGGCGGCGAGCAGGCTGAGGCGTCTGAACCGACAGCTGGGTGGAGGCAGCAGCGGGCCGTCGGGGCAGAATGTGTTTAATAGCCTCAGTCTGCTTCTGGGCGGTTGAAAACTGTTGGGCAAAATCTTCAACCGCTCCGCCGAAGAGGCCAGCCTGGGATATGGGGGCGTCGAGCAGACGAGTCCGCTCAGCGTCCCTCATATCGGCCAGGTTGAGCCAGAGGTGTCTCTCCTGGACCACACTAGTGGACATCACCTGGCCCAGGGAGCGTGCGGTCACTTTCGTCGCCCGGAGAGCGAGGTCAGTGGCGGCACGCAGCTCATTGAAGAGCCCTGGGTCAGTCCTCCCCTCGTGCATGTCCCTGAGCATCTGGGCCTGGTAGACCTGCAGAGTGGCCATGGCATGCAAAGAGGCGGCTGCCTGCCCCGCAGCTCTATAGGTCTTCGCCACCAGGCCTTGGAGGGGTGCTTAGGATCACCACGGGAAGAAGCACTCTGTGGACACAGTTGCATCGCAACAGAGCGTTCAACCATAGGTACCCCAGTGTACCCGTAAACAGCCGCCTGATCGAGAGGAGGAAAGGCGGCGGAGGCGGAGACAAGGGTGCCTTCCAGGACCTCGAGACCTCCTCATGCACATCCGGGAAGAAAGGCATTGGGGTTGGACGCCGACGTGAATCGGCGGCCGCCCCCAAAAACCAATCGTCCAGACGCGAGCGCTCGGGGCAGGGTGGCGGATTGCACTCTAACCCGATGCTCGCGGCCGCCCGGGAAAGCATGGCCGTCAGCTCAGGATCAGGATCGCGCCCGAAGGCGGCAGCACAGCCGACCCCTCATCTCCCGAGGACTCCTGCCCACCTTGTGATGCTGCGATCGACATAGCATCGTCATTAGGAGCGCCAGACGGCGCGCCCGGTCCGCCGCCGACCGTTGGCCGGGACTGATCGAGCACATCATCTGGTCGGCTCGCGGGTTGCGGCACTTGAGAGGGGGATGTGGCCCGAGGACGAATCGTCGGTTGTTGTTGCCACACCGTCACCCTCAGGTCACCCTGGCCACCAGCCGAAGTACCAGCTCTATTTGCACTAGAGCTGGTAGATCGGGGTGTGGATGAGGGGACTCTCACTCTTTCGAGATCAATGAGTCTCGACCGTAGTATCGCGATGGTCATGTTTCCGCAATGAAAACATGAGTCATCCACAAGCGCTGTTTTAGCGTGCTCTAAGCCCAAACACGCAAAACAGCGATTGTGCCCATCTAAATCAGACAGCCAGTGACCACAACCAGAAGGGCACGGGCGATGCATCTTTAAAAAGACGTGCCACGCGCTTTGCTCTTTTAGAGAGAAGGAGAAATCCCCGCAGATGCTGAAGCGACCAGGGAGAGAACACACACACACTGGCAGATCACTGCTCAGATCGCAGGGAATGTGCACTCGCTGGAACTCGCTGTCACACCAACACCTGGAGGGAAGCTCGTCTCGAAGAGGAATGCAGAGATGAAACTCAGGATGGCTTGTGGAGTGAAGAATAACCTTGGCTCCGAAAGCGAAAACATATCTGCATGTTGCCGGCACACTTCCTTATATACCCACACAGTGGGGCGGAGTTACGCTATGCAAATTCAGCAGACCCATGGCATTTGCTTGCCATTGGCTCGTTTTATTAATATTCGAAGAGGATAGGCTTCTAAGCGAACCCCATTCGTCACCATTCGACGTAACTCGAAGTGACAACGAAAGGGAACTTCTATTACCCTTCCATTTTCATCTGTACGTGAAGCCCCCCAAATTGTACTGTGAGCATTAAAATCTGCACACCATATTACTTTTTGTCTAGTATTATTTCCTTGTAATCTTAACAACTTATCTACTTCCAACCTTTTGCAAGGATTATAGTAGTTTATTATAACCACTTCCTCCCCTCTATCCCACAATTCTACCACAATGTATTCTAACTCCTCTCCCTTTTCTAGTACCCTATATGGAATGTCTTGCTTAATAAATGTAGCCACATCCTCCTCCCCGACCCCCAATATCTCTATCATTTCTTATACCTATACACCCATGAATCACAAATTCTAAATTTGGCTTTAACCAAGTTTCCTGGATACACACTACATCTGGATTTATTTTGCTATCTTTAATGAAATGTTTGAATTCTTGGCCATTTGCCATTAAGCTTCTTGCATTCCATTGTAGAATAATAACCATTAATATTACCCGATACATGGTGCTTCCTGCCTGGACTGATTGGTGAGGTTCTCCCTCACTTCTTCCCATGTCAGTCCCACTAGTCCTAAATGATTTACTGCTGCTTTAACAACCAGCTGTATTTTATCATTTTTTTGATTTAACTTCCGCTGTACTGTTTATCACTCCTGCAATGAACGTCACTAAGTCCTTTTTGTCCACATATATCTTGTCATTTGCTTTTTGTTGTTGTTCTTCAACCACACATTCTGCTTGTTCTATGATGATATTATTATGTGCTTTTGACACTCTTGCTGCCTCTGCATAAGTAATTCTTCTTTCCACTCTTATTTTCTGGATTTTATTTTCCTGTCTCATCACCTCACATCCTCCATATGCCACATTATGACTTCCTCCACAATTACAACACTTTGGTTGCACTCCTATTCCACACTTTCCGTAGTCATGCTCACCCCCATATCTAGCACATCTCTTCTTTTCTTTACAGAAATTGGCTATATGACCAAATCTCTGACATTTAAAACATCTCAAAGGTTTTGGCACATACATTCTCACTGGGTAGCTCATATAACCAAGGTATACCTTTTTTGGCATATTTTCCCCTCAAATTCAATCAATACCGTTTCACTATCCTTTTTCTCTCCTTCTCTTGTTGTTTTTAATCTTTGTGCAATCACTATTTCTCCCCCTTTAAGATGAGTCTTAAGTTCTTCCATTCCAACATTCATTGGTATCCCTGTGATCACTCCTTTGCATCCTCCACCATTACGAGCTCCCACCCTCCTTGTGTTTATCACTATCATTTTTCCAATCTCTTTTACATTGGATACTTTTTTACATTGATCTTCATTTGCACATTTAACCAACAAATTTCCATCATTTAGGACCTTTGCATGTAATATCTCCCCTATCTTACTAGCCAAATGTTTTGTTAGTACAAACGGGTTAATCTTCTTCATGTTCTTTTGATCTTTATCATTGAATCTTATAATAATTATAAAATTCTCATGCATTTCCTTCTTGTTCTGCTCATGACCTTCTTCACTTTCTACCCCCTCATCACTTTCATTTCTTATTCTTTTATTCCCTCTTTCTTGACTATCTTTCTTTTTTGAAAACTCTCCCTTCAATATTCCCTCATTTACTTCATCTTTCCCTTCACTATATCCATTTTTTCACACCTACCTTCGTCTGACCCATTCACGGAGCAGTCGTGCTCAACCGCTCTTGAAACAGTATTTCCATCGCTTTTTGAATTTCCCGCTATTATTCGATTACATTTCCCACGACCACGTCCCACTGACGATGCGCCATTCCGTCCTCAATGTTCGTGTCAGGACTCTCTATAGATTCAGCTTGTAAAAACAGCAGTTAAAGAAGTCTGTCTAAAGTTTTGAATAAGAGTTGACCAAACCCCCTCTCTAGGCCTCCCTACAGGTGCCTGCTTAAAAACCCTCTACCTACCTAGCCACGCCCTCTATTAATTGCCACCCTCACCGGCTACATAGAGCAATAAAATTAAACAGTTATGTCCATGGTTGCAAACTCCTATCGACTATTTAGTAGTCTAATAGCCGAGGGAAAAAAGAGTTCTTCAATCTTGAAGTCCTACATTTCACACTTCTATACCTCCGTCCTGATGGTAGAAGTGTGAACAGTCCGTGCTGGGGGTGGGAGGGGTCTTTGAGGATGGACGCAGCTCTCCTGGTGACCCTGCAGTAGACTAGTATATGCTCTCTAGAGAGGGCTATGGAGTCCTGGTGATCTTCTGTGCAGTCTTCACCACTCTCTGCAGACGTTTACGGTCCATGACAGTAGTGCTGCCGTACCACACAGTGATACAATTAGTCAGCACACTCTCAATAACGTAGCTGTAGAAGTTATTGAGGATCTCAGACGACATGCCAAACCTCCCCAGCCTCCTCAGAAAATACAGCCGCTGTTGGGCCTTCTCAACCAGCTGCGTGAAGTGTGGTTTCCAAGTGAGGTCCTCACTAATGTGGACACCCAAATATTTAAAATTGCTCACCCTCTCCACTTCAAGCTACCGGATGAACAGTGGCCGATGCGTACTCCTCTCCCTTCTCATGTCCACTATCATTTCCTTTGTCTTCTCCGTGTTGAGGATGAGATTATTGTCGTCACACCATGACACCAGACTGGCCACCTCCCTCCTGTAAGCTGCCCCATCACCACCAGCAATACGTCCTATCACTGCGGTGTCGTCCGCAAACTTTAGGATGATGTTGTCCTTGTGGGATGCGACACAGACGTAGGTGAACAGGGTGTAGAGAATGGGGCTGAGTACACAAACCTGTGGAGTGCCAATGTTTGTGATGATTCTGGCTGAAGTCCTATTACCGATCCTGACAGACTGAGGCCTGCCAGTCAAGAAATCTAAGAGCCAGTCACAGAGTGTGGGGTGCAGACCAAGTGTAGACAATTTGTGAGTGAGTTTGTGGGGAATGACCGTGTTGAAGGCGAAGCTGTAGTCAATGAAGAGTATCCTTAGGTATGAGTCCTTATTTTCCAGATGAAAGAGGGAATATAAAAGATGTATAAATGATCATTGCATTGTTGCTTTGTAATTGTGTCTTATATATTTTTCGTTGTTGTTGTTTATGCATTTATGAGCCCTAAAGGGTTTGTTTTTGGTATATATATTTTTGCGGGGGTTATATGTTGTAATCCATTTGATTCAGTCTCATATACATTTATATTTTTTTTATTGTAGTTTAGCTCTTTCTTTAATTTTAAAGTTTATTTTTTTTCCTTGTTGTTTAAGGGGAGGCTTTAAATAAGCCCGTTTGGGTTTTCTGCCTCTCCCTGCACAGTATTTGGATTGTATTTTCTTGCTATCATTGTATATACTGTATTTAACATTTGTGCAAATAAAATTAAACTAAACTAAAACTAAATGACAACAAAACATTATAAATTGTTGTTTGAGCAGAATTTATGTATTGGTACACTTCACAGAGTCAACAATTCACAATCTGTTCTCTTTTGCAGAATCAATTATTTAAAAGAATCATCACTATGGACTTTGCATTTTTCGAAGATGATAAGTTATTGGAAGTTTTCCGCCAAAACAAGACAAAAATATCTACAATAGAAAAGCCATTGATGTTTCTTCGCCATCTCAAAGACAATAGACTCATTACAGACAAGCTTTATGTAAGATGATTGTAATTTTCAGTGTAAAAGACTAAGAATATATAGTAAAAACCTGTTAATTGGTTAACAGTATAAGTTTCCTTACTAATTCAGCAGAAAGGGGATTTGCCGTTTTTTAAATTGTAAGATTTATGGGTTGTTTTGTAAATGTTTAAATTTTACAGAATAGTTCTGGCAACCACAACTGCAAAAAAAAAAAAAAAAATCCCCATAAAAATGATTTAAGTGTTGATCTTTACATTTCAGGCCAATATGTCAATATAAAAAACAAAAAGATTCAACTTTTTTCTCTCTTTTTTGAAGCAAAAGCTTCAGAAAGGTTGTGGTGATAATGGACTGTATGATGCATTGGAGTATATACAAAACCGTGGACCAAAGGAGGTTAGAAATTTCTGGAAATGTGTGGACCAGGAGCACATTTTACAGCGTTACCCCCAACTCTCTGATATCACTGCAACTCTGAAGAAGTGTGAGAAATCATCTGTTTAGCTACCAGTCAGCCTGTCTGTGACTTAATACATTGAGGTCAGCATTGCTGATGTATTTCCTAATTCTAGTTTTTATTTCCTCAGCTCTTGGTAGAGAACCAACCAAAAAAAGAAGGGGGAGATCTGAAGATCGAGGCACAGGAAAAGAAGACAGGGGACAGAGAGGAGCTCTGTGAGTAACCAAGCTGGCCCGTCATCACAAAGCACTTACAGACCGAAGAAGAAAGCCAAACACATGGAGAGAGGTGAGCTCTCTGACTAAATCAGATACAATCTTAACATAAAGGTTCTTTATTGGCATTGATGGCCTTCAACATCAATGGGAACATTTTCAATGCACAAAATGTTCTTTAGTAGGAAAAATATTCTTTAAATTTAGTTCTTTAAAAAAAATAAAAAATCTTCACACTAAAACAAATTTTTTTTTTAAGAACTGTTCTTCAAAAAAAAAATCTCCAGTTCTTCAGAGTTCTCCCGACTCTACCCAAGAATCAGAGTCATTTTTCCATCCATCCTTACGTACATAGTGTGTGTGTGTGTGTGTGTGTGTGTGTGTGTGTGTGTGTGTGTGTGTGTGTGTGTGTGTGTGTGTGTGTGTGTGTGTGTGTGTGTGTGTGTGTGTGCGTGTGTGTGTGTGTGTGTGTGTGTGTAGAATTACATTTGCTGAACACTTTGATGTCTGAATTTATTTAATTTTTTTCTTCATTTTAATCACTTTAATTGTGCTTTTTACGCTCATCACCCAAGAGAAAGAATTGAAGCTCTGGGATAAGCCTAAACACAAGAGATGGCTTCCTGTCACATGTGGGAACAAAAAGGCCTTTTTGGACAGAGTCGAACTGTTTAACAGTAAGTTATACCCTCACTGTTTAAATGTTTCAAAGCAGCAACAGCATCACCTTCTGAATCATGGCACTCTCTGACCATTATAACAATAAAGAGTCCAGCATTTATCCTTTTTTGTGTTGATCTCCACATGAGTGTTTCAAAATTAAAATTGTGCTTTATGAATAGTAACTTAAATTTTCTGAAAATGTAGAACCTGAAAAAGTAGTTCTTAAAAAAATCTGATTAATATTAGAAACAAAAGATGTATGCTTATTCCTTAGAATGAATTTTTACATGAATATTTAAAAATAAATATTAAATATGATTTCAAATGTCCCTACACGTTTAATTAAACCCTCAAAATATGATAAACATATTTGATATATGTTACATGCACTCAAGATGAAGACAGACTGACAGAAGGCAGGATTAAAAACGTTTAATCGTGGTTTAATAAACAAAAGACAGACTGGTGTAACAGTGTGTCAAATACAAACACAAGCGTAAACACAATTAACAACCAACAAGGAAGGAAAACAGAGCAACATGAATACTGACTAAATGAGGGAACAAATGAAAAACAACTGTTTTTCAATGCATGACGATTACATGAATGTCCATGACAAAAAATAAGCTGGAAACGGAAACAAAGGAACACAGGAAATACCGAATGCAAACTAAAAGTCCATGAAAACTAAACTAAAAACAGACACAACTGAATATCTGTGACATTACGCCCCCTCCAAGAAGGCGCGACCTCGCGGCGTCAAGAGGCTGCGGCTTAGGAGGCGGATGAGTAGATGACGAAGGGATGGTAGGACTACGAGATCCCGGCAGCGATGATGGTAGATGCCCACAATGCAGACCCAGAGCTCAGCAGAGATGACAGCCCAGTCGACGGAGGGAGGAGCCAAGGTGTTGCTCTGGCTGACAACATGATGGAATATCGTCCCCTGCGCCTGAGACCGGAGATCCCTCCTGTTTGGTATACACAAATCCGCCGCAAACTCTATGGGCGCCGCCATCTTGCCTGCTGCCATTACTGCGTGCCTGCGAAGTGTGGCGAAGAATACACTCTAATGACATTTCAATGAAAGCGGATTCTGCTCATGAAAGAAAATGTCTGGTGAAATAAAATTTAAAAGGGAACATTGGGTTGATGATGTCAGGCAGTGGCCATAACTTACTCCTGAGGGATTTGCTTAAGTTCCTGCGGAACTTAACTTATAATAAATTCACAGATGCGAGAAAAAAAGATGTCAAACTGTCTTTTATTTTATGTTTTACGCTGTCAGTGCAGTGGTCTGCGTTGCGCTGATCTTTTTCACACTATTGAGTGCAGAGGTGGAAAGTCCAGGGGTCAGAAAGTAAAAGTCCTGCCATATGTTTATTCCACCCATGAACTCAGTCAGCTGATTTCACTAATTAGTTCAATCTCCTGGCTGAAAAACTGTGCTAATTAGCAAATCCAGGTGATTGGAACAAAATACTGAGGAGGACTTTTACTTTCTGAACCTGGACTTTCCACCTCTGATTGAGTGTAGGTGCAGCATTCTAACATTTTGAGTCATAATGAGATGTTTGTGAAGAAATTATCCGCTTCCAAATTATGTCATTTTAATCACGAAATTGAAACATTAAAAAACATTTTGCTCTGTAGCAAAGTTTGCTCTGTAACGTTACCAGTGATAGAGCGCGGCAGCAACGAACCAACTGATCAGCTTACAGCATAACAACATTGAATGCTCGGCCGAACAGCTGAATCTCATAGCTGTACAGGGCGCCTAATTATTTTTCATCTCCATAAATATATCTAGTAGTAAAGCTAATGCAAGGGCTAGAAATCAATTATTATTTTGCTGACACTTCCTTATCATGCAGAGCGCAGTTCATGGTTGCATAGCAACGGCAGACGCCACGGGAGACCTTGTGGAAAGGAGACAGCGGCGCGCCCGCGCTTTCCACTTGTTTTTACACATCTAGAGCGACGCTGTGGATTAATGTCAATTTGAAGAAGAGCATGGTGTATTTTGTATTAACTTTTGACGCACATCTTGGTCCTCCGCTAGACCAGGAACTCTGTGTAATCCGTATGGCCGTAAACATGGGCAGTCAATGTGCAGCACAGGTTCGTGAATGGTTTTATTCCAGGCCTGTAGTTTTGTGCTGTTGTTAAAACAGCCAACCACACAACACGCTCTTCCCGGCATCACTGGACAGCATATGTACTAAAAAAATAAAAATAAAATAACGTTTCGTACAGATCCGCCTATGGGATCAACACGGTACTTCCGCTACTTCCTTAGCAGGAAGCTGCATGCGGCGCTGCGTTACTTCCGTGTTTCGCCGGATTTGTGTATAGCCCACGGCGAACCGTCGAGGAGAATCAGACTCTGGTCGGCCAACGAGGCACTTTCAGCAATAGGCATGACCCTTATTGACAGACCTCCGCCAGGACTCCCGGCAGCAGAACAATCGGTGGAAACGCATATAGACGCTTCCTGGGGCATGCATGGGCCATGATGTCCAGACACTGGGGGCTGGAGGAGTCAACGAGAAGTACAGGGGACATTGCGCTGTTTCTTGTGAAACGAAGAGGTGCACCTCTGCTTCGTAAAATCTTTCCCAGATTTGACTGACTACATCGGGATGGAGCTTCCAATCCTGTGTGTGACGCAGCGCGTAACCCTTACCATATGCATGGATTTTAAAAGAAGGCCCAAGGGCATCACCGTGGACACCGTTGCCATAAGACCTAGAACTCTTTGAAAGTGATGGAAAGTAATTTCCTGACCTAGCCTAATATTGCTCAGGGTGTTTAATGGACTCGATACGAATGGGAGACAACTTTGTGCCTGCATGGTGACCGAGTCCCATACAACCCTTAAATACATAGTTATCTGGGCCAGAGAGAGAACGCTCTTGGCGTTGAGTCTCATGCAGATATACAAGATGATCGAGGACAACATCTGATGTCGAAGCGCAAGCTTTTGAGACTGGGCCAAAATCAGCCAATGTAATGCCTTTTCAAAGATTTTTCAAGGATGTTTTCAATCAACAAGAGAGAAAGCCCAGACAGCAACATAGTGTCGGCCCAGATCTGGTCCACATTTGGTACACATGGAATCCACACATACCTGTATCATACTGTATGAGGGCCGGATTTGGGCCAAAGCTATGTTGCTGTCTCGGAGGAATCTCCCGTCTGCTCAGTTCACTCGCATTACATACTGTATAGAGCGGACCCATAATCTGTGTGTTGCCTCAGCAGACGCGAGATCCGAGCCACTAGATTATTTATTAACAAGAGAACCTACAGCCCGCTCTTAAGAAACGCTGAGACGCGCTTCAGCAGCGGACGGGAGGACGACGCGATCTGAAGAGATTACGAGAGAAAGTGTCATGATCTGGGTTTCCTCCTTTTACTCTGTCTCCCTCTTGTGGCCAGTTTCACACTCATTCACTACACTATCATTTTAGCCTCATCACTTTCAGCTGTTCCCATTCACATTAATCATGGTCCTATCCTCACACCTGATTCTCCTTTTCCCTGATGTTTCCTCCTATTTCTAACTCTCTCTTTCTCTGCCTCTTTGTCAGTTTATTCCAAGCTTTCCATGCAGACAACGCGTCTCTTACCTTCCAAGCTGTATCGTGTCGTGTCTTGTCCTGTCCTGTGCTGTGTGATCCGTGAAGTTGTTTCACCTCGAGATGGTATGCCTCTCTTCTCTCTGGCTCACTCACTGAACTCTGTCCTAACGATTCCGACGCCGAGTTCCTGATCAGACGCGCTGTCCAGCCTGCGGTGCCCGCGCTCTCGGCAGGCTTCGCTTTCCTCTGCAACCTCCACTGAGTGCTCTACTTCGCAAGACGTGCCTCAGCGCTTCAAGAGTCCAGTTCCAAGCTAATTTTGCTGTCTGTGTTGTTTCTACGAGCGAAGTTTTTTCTGTTTGTCAATTACCTAAGAAGATTTATGTTCATCAGCGATCCTGTGACTCGCCCCTTGTTTCCATTAAAGACTGTTAATTTTGAATCTCGCTTTTTGGTCCTCTGTTCCACAGCACGTAACAGAATAAACGGACCAATTATGGACCAAGCGAGCAGCAGTGCCTTCCAAGCGGCTGTCGAGCTTCAGGGTGCCATGCTGGGCAAGCACGAGCAGGAGATATCCACTGCACGTCAAGCCGTTGACCTCTCTCGCTAACCAGATGGCAGATCTCTCTCATCGGGTTCATCAGATTCGCCACGAGCCGTCCGTCTCGGAGGTTCGCGAAGTATCCGAGCCACGAGTTAACAACCCTCCTGTCTACTCCGGTGAACCCACTCAGTGCCGCTCCTTTCTTACCCAGTGCGAAGTGGTCTTCTCGTTACAGCCTGCTACTTACGCTCGAGATCGAGCCAAGGTCGCCTATGTTATCTCCCTCCTCGCGGGACGAGCACGGGAGTGGGGAGCGGCCAACTGGGAGGCAGAGGGTGAGTGCGTCTTCGATTTTTCGCTCTTCAAGCAAGAGATGATCCGGGTCTTTGATCGGTCAGCCCACGGGAGGAGGCTTCACATCTTCTCTCATCCCTCCGCCAGGGAAGACGCTCTGTTACGGATTTCTCCATAGAATTTCGCACCCTCTCCACGTCCTGCGGATGGAACGAGCCGGCGATGCTAGCACGCTTTCTGGAGGCACTGAATCCTGACCTCAAGGACGAGATCTTCATGCGTGAGGTACCTACTCGACTCGATGCCCTTATCGATCTGGCGATCCGGATCGAGAAGCGGTTCGATCTACGCCAGAGAGCCCGTCGGACCGAAGCCGCTCTATTCTCTACTTCCCCGCCACCGCACTTCAGACCTCTGACACAGGTCCAGAACCTATGCAGCTCGGTGGTCTCCGTATCTCTCCCAAGGAGCGCGAGCGACGCATTACTAACCGCTTATGCATGTATTGCGCCTCAGCTAACCACTTTGTCACTAGCTGTCCGGTAAAAGCCAGAGCTCGTCAGTAGGAGGAGGGTTACTGGCGAGCGCGATGTCTAGGAACTCTCCATCTATTTCCTGTACGACCCTTCCTGTTCTTCTTCGATGGCCTATCTCGTCTGTCTCCTGCAAGGCTTCTGGTCGATTCAGGAGCGGAGGGGAATTTCCTTGACAGGTTGTGGGCTCAGAAGCAAGGTATTCCTCTCATAGACTTGAAAGACTCCACCCCTCTCTATGCCCTAGATGGTAGTTTCCTTCCTAGGATAAAGCAGAAGACAGTGCCTCTGACGCTTACCGTCTCGGGCAATCATAAAGAGACAATTTCTTTTTTTATTTTTCATTCTCCCTTTACTCCCGTAGTTCTGGTCATCCTTGGCTAGTACAACACAACCCCCAAATTAATTGGGCCGATGGGTCTATTTTGTCGTGGAAGTTGTCCTGTCATGTTGAATGTTTAACTTCTGCTGTTCCCAATAACAATACAGTTATTCTAACCATTGTCGATCGTTTTTCCAAGTCCGCTCGCTTTGTCCCACTCGCTAAACTTCCGTCAGCCAAGGAGACAGCCCAGATTATGGTAGATCAGGTTTTTAAGATACATGGTCTTCCCACTGACGTGGTTTCTGATAGAGGTCCACAATTCTCCGCCTTTTTTTGGAAGGAGTTTTGTCGTCTTATTGGGGCCACAGCCAGTCTCTCGTCGGGTTTTCATCCCCAAACTAACGGGCAGCCGAACGCGCCAATCAAAGTGTCGCACGCATTCTTCGCAGCCTTGCACATCGTTGTCCCGCGTCCTGGTCTGAGCAATTGGCCTGGCAGAGTATGCGCACAACTCCCTCCCATCCTCTGCGACAGGTCTTTCGCCTTTCCACTGTTGTCTCGGCTACCAACCTCCGTTGTTTACCTCTCAGGAGACTATGTCTAATTCGCCGTCAGCCTCAAGCCTATATGATCGTTGTAAGCGTACTTGGAGGAGGGTGAGAACTGCTCTTCTTCGCTCTAACACTCGCATGAGCACCGCTGCCAATAAGCGTCGTATCAAAGGTCCCACGCTACATCCGTGGGCAGCGTGTGTGGCTTTCCACCGCCAATTTACCCCTTCATTCCGAGTCTCGTAAGTTGGCGCCCCGCTTTATTGGGCCATTCCGCATTATCAAGCTCGTTAATCCTGTCGCGGTACGGCTTCGCCTCCCATCCTATCTCCGTCGGGTTCACCCAGTCTTCCATGTTTCACTTATTAAGCCTGTCGTTCGCGCGCCCTCTCGTCCTGTCTGCCCCCCTATTCGTGTTGATGATTCTCCCATCTACAAGGTCCGTCGCATCCTTGACACGCGCCGCCGGGGTCGTGGTCACCAATACCTGGTCGATTGGGAGGGATATGGGCCGGAGGAGAGAAGCTGGGTTCCCTCCCGGGACGTCCTGGACCCCTCGCTCATTGATGATTTTCTTCGCTCTCGCCAGCCCTCTTCCTCGGGAGCGCCAGGGGGCGCTCGTTGAGGGGGGGGGGGGGGGGGTACTGTCATGATCTGGGTTTCCTCCTTTTACTCTGTCTCCCTCTTGTGGCCAGTTTCACACTCATTCACTACACTATCATTTTAGCCTCATCACTTTCAGCTGTTCCCATTCACATTAATCATGTCCTATCCTCACACCTGATTCTCCTTTTCCCTGATGTTTCCTCCTATTTCTAACTCTCTCTTTCTCTGCCTCTTTGTCAGTTTATTCCAAGCTTTCCATGGCAGACAACGCGTCTCTTACCTTCCAAGCTGTATCGTGTCGTGTCTGTCCTGTCCTGTGCTGTGTGATCCGTGAAGTTGTTTCACCTCGAGATGGTATGCCTCTCTTCTCTCTGGCTCACTCACTGAACTCTGTCCTAACGATTCAGACCGCCGAGTTCCTGATCAGACGCACTGTCCAGCCTGCGGTGCCCGCGCTCTCGGCAGGCTTCGCTTTCCTCTGCAACCTCCACTGAGTGCTCTACTTCGCAAGACGTGCCTCAGCGCTTCAAGAGTCCAGTTCCAAGCTATTTTTGCTGTCTGTGTTGTTTCTACGAGCGAAGTTTTTTCTGTTTGTCAATTACCTAAGAAGATTTATGTTCATCAGCGATCCTGTGACTCGCCCCTTGTTTCCATTAAAGACTGTTAATTTTGAATCTCGCTTTTTGGTCCTCTGTTCCACAGCACGTAACAGAAAGAGAAGGACCCTTCTCCCGCTCCTCAGCCAGATCGACTTGCTACTGTATATGAGAGACGCGAAAAACTTTAATGAAGAGCAACTCACAGTGCTTGCACTCGGCAATCTTTTAACATGATTCTCTTTTTCTTTTCCTTTTTTCAACTCTTTTCTTTTCGTAGAGAAAGAGAAAGGCTTTCCTGCCTGATAAAACTAACTCTTAGCAAAAGGGATAGTTTTGAGAAGAGGTTAGCTCACAAAGCACACAATGCGGTTCTGAAGACAAAAGAACCTGATGAGCACAGCTGTCACACGTCTATAGCCTCTTATTCACATACCGATTATGTCATCATCAGAGGTTATTTAAGCCAAATTCTTTGGCGTGTTTGCCACTCGTCAAACGAAAACGTTTTCCCCATAGCGCTGTTCACGCAGCATTGAATGTAGCTTTTGAAAGGGAACTTATACTATCCATTTACACTTACACATACCTACCATACATATACAATACATACTGTATTAAAGTAACCTCTATTCTCAGGAAAAGAGGACTGCATAAAACATAAAGGAAAAATGATCTCCCCTCCAAAATTTGAGCAAATGGCTGGAAAAGGTGAACACAAGAGATGGAAAACAAGTATATTATGCCAAGGCAAATCCCTCAAGAGTCTCATCGAGGTGAGAACAAAAAGAGATCAACTTGCACATTAGCTATTGTGTCTCAGTCCCTGCATACATTTAGCCAAAATGTGAAACATCCTTTCAATTCTGTGACTTAAATGATATTCTTAAAAAAAGATTACTTTATTTTTTCTGTGCTTTTCTAAGCTTGTTTATTTTTCTTTTCAGGTGGAAATTTTGAAGATACCTAAAGTTAAGGGAAATTTCACCCTTCATAAATGATATGTGCCATCAATAATGTATTCAGCATTTTGATGACTCAGTATTGAGCTCATAAATCGACTAACTTTGTTCCACTTTTAATAAAGTCTGTCAATGAATGGATTTTTTTTCCCTATATTGTTACCTTCAAATGAAGAGAGCAGCACTGATTCATAAGAAACTTAGAAATTGAAGGCGAGTTATAAATGCAGCATCATATGTGTTCAGAGTCAGACTACACAACATAAGATAAGACTGATGTCTGATTATATAAAAGGTTTTCAGTTTTCCTCTGCTTTGCTTTGTTTTATTATATTGAATGTTTCAAAATATTGTATACTGTATATTAATAAAGTGTTGTCGGTTGATAATATTACCTAAATACCATTTGTAACGTAATTGACTCGGACTCTGGTTCCATGCGAATTAACTCAAGAATATAGGGAATTTTGGAAATATTAATAATCATTACTCATGGTCATAATTCATAAATCGCATATACATTTACTTTATCAATTTTCGGTATTTACTTCTTAACTGGTCTGGTCTCGTTTATCAAATCAGTCACTTTTCCACCAAGTGTACCTATGTAAGATAGCTTATCACAGATCAGCAAAGGGTATTACCGTGTTTACCAAACTCCAAGAAAGTTTATCTTCTGGCCATGAACATAAGACTTTCTGAGTTTATGAATTAAAAACTACTCAAAGTAGTCTATAATATCGAGCGTGTAGCTTAATTAGATCTTTGGCATTTCAGTGACTTCATAAAGTGGGTTTTTCAAACACAGAGACAGTCAAAGTATGAATGGGTTTTAATAAATGTCAAAACTAGAGATTACATGAGCTACAAACGGAGTTGGATAGAATTGGAAGGAGAGAAGAGAGAGGGGCTCTACCTTTTAAAAACATATGTTTATTTTGGGACACAACAAATCGGGTCTTCTGATCTGGAGCGGGAAAGATGTTTCTTTGTTTGTAAAGAAACGCCTACTTTGACTATGTCATGTGAGATATCAAATTTAACATTCATATCTAGAAATATGGTATTTCCTAGAATAAATGCATATTATTGGGGGTAAGACAATGGAGGATGTGTTTTGCGAGAGAATCAGATTCGCCAAAGGAAAAGCAGCTAACCAGATGTCATTGTTGCTACATATTGCTCTTTACATTATATAGAAATTGGGCATTGATTCTGGCTGTTTATCATAGAACTGAAAAATAGAAAGTGGGCAATAGAGGAGGGCCTAAAATATCCAAGAGTCACTATAGCCCACCGTCGGCCAAAAAGATCCTCATAGGATTTAAATAAATAAAATACATTTTCTAACAAAAATCTTTTAACAGCATAAATTCACCATAATAAAATATATAGTTTTTCCATTCACACTAAATAAATAAATAAAAATTCACAGCTTATTATTATTACTGAAAAGGAGTAAGGGGGAATGCTAGCTATAGCTTGAAGCCAATGGGGTTGTCGGTAAGAACAGGTCCAGTCTAGTCAACTCTGGCATGGAAGTCTTTATTACACACCGAAGTTTGTGTGTGTGTGTGTGTGTGTGTGTGTGTGTGTGTGTGTGTGTGTGTGTGTGTGTGTGTGTGTGTGTGTGTGTGTGTGTGTGTGTGTGTGTGTGTGTGTGTGTGTGTGTGTGTGTGTGTGCGTGCGTGCGTGCGTGTGTGTGTACATGTGTTTTCTACAGAGGAACAGAGAAATACAGAGTTTTAGTTTCCAATAAACAATGCCAAATCAGATACAATGTAACTACCAATGTTACATTGAATTCAGTAATTTAAACAATACATGAGGCCATCTATTCATACTATAAGCTCATCAAATACACATTTAAATAACTAAAGCACATTCCTAAGCAAGAAATATGAAAATAAACACATTCAGGCCAAACTTAAGTCAAACAAAATAATCTTAAGATAGTGATGGCAATTTCAAAACACTGCTTCATGAAGCTTCAAAACCTCCAATTCAAAGGTTCGGAGCGTGTGCCAAACTGCCAGAGGCACGTGATTTCAGTAAACGAGGCTTCATTACGTAACTGTTTAGAAACACTTCAAAATTTCAATGGTTCACCATTGGGGGCGATAATCTCTGTCAACCCATGAATCATGAGGAGTCACTGAGAACCAATGAACAAGTGTCTGTGGGTTTTACCTGATCTCTGATCAGTTTTATACATGTAGACGTTTTAATTAGAGTATAATTAAATGAATAATTGTAGCCTGTTTAACTGAGCCAAGAACAAACAAAACAACCCTGACAATTGATAATTGAAAAAATTATATATGCTTTCTCGTCTGTTGTTTTTCACTCAGTTGCAAGAGATCATAATTCTAGAGCAGAGCATCCAGAAGTCACTCCAGTAATGGTTGAATAAACCGCCTTTAGTGCAGAAGTGTATCTTCAAGGAAGGCGGACCTAAAATCAGCTTTCAGTTTCGTGTCTGTGAATGTGAGAGGGAAGCACTGCATCACAGAGAACTCCACGCGGAGGAACCCGTCCACTTCCTGCTGTTCAAATAATGCAGATGATACAACAGCCCCCTTCATGAAATCTCTCTTTGAGAGTATTCCCGTATATGACTGGCGGAGTGAGAACAGCGTTAGAAATAAAGGACATCAAGGAATAAAAAGAGGAAGATGGAGAAACAAAACTGTAAGAAGAGAAAGCTGAGGGGATCGTCCTCCCTCTGCACATCAGAGAAGAAGAAAAAAGCCAAGAGACAAAACTGCCCCAGTAAGTCTAAAGCATTTTTACTAATAAAATGACTAGTATAAATAATCAGGCATGTTCTTTAAAAAATGAAGAGGCGCACATTACGCTAACTGATTTGAATGTACTTGTTTCAGAATCGTCTACAGGACAAACAAATTCTCAACTTCCTGTTACATGTGGTCATAAAGAGGGCTTCTTGCATTTGAAGAAATATAATAACAGTAGGTGCATAAACGTTTCTGTCGAAGAATGCAGTAATATTTATGAGGAGCTAAGTTGTTGAATGTCTCGAGATTGTAATTCTGGATTGTCTAACATCCAAAATCTCTGAAACAAGTCATTCCAATAGTTGTTGAATAAACTATTCTGTCCTTAGAACAGGAGTGCATCTTCAGCGAAGGCCAGTGGTTCAAGCCCACTGAGTTCGAGAGGTTTGGAGGAAAGGAAAGGAACAAAAAGTGGAAAACCAGCATCCTTAGCAATGGGATTCCACTCCAGAAACTCATAGAGGTGCATAAGATCGGTTTTTAATCAATACTAACAGTTTCAACTAATGCACTTGGGAAAACTTATACAGTAATTAGCTTTTTTTTATCATGGCCTTGGTGGTTAGTGAGTTGGATTCCAGTAAATAACAGTTCCCTGATATAAAAATGGGACACAGGGAAGACAAGATAACACAAATGATGACATTTTTAAATATGTTTATGACATATTATAACTTTGTGCTATTTTCTATTCATAGGATGGCTTTCTTTCATCTAAAAACTTTATAAAAAGCAAGGTTCAGGACGCACAGGTTTGGCTGCTATTGGATGGTTTTCAGATGTGACTTACTGTGAGTTAAGAGTGACCAAGATGCTCATCAACATTTCTCCTTTTATGTTCTGCAGAAGAAAAAAAGCCCTGTGGGTTTGGAACAACAGGGTGAGAATTTTGTATTATTTAATAGAAAATAAATATTTCTTTAAATAAAATCTTACAACAGTTATTCAGGAAGATATTTAAGAAAATATTCTGTTTCCTAAATGTTTGTTTATTTGTTGTAGAATCAGATGAGAAGAGCAATGATGATGATGATGATGATGATGAAGATGATGAAGATGATGATGATGATGATGATGATGATGATATTGACATGAGCGTGTTTGGACGTCCTACCCTACCTGTTACCTGCGGTTCTGGCTCTGGCATCCTACACAAATGTCGCTTTGCCAAAGGTGTGTGAGTGAGAATGCTTTCATAATAATTACTATGAATATTGATATGTTGTCAGTGTTTTACATTTCTAGCTAGAAAATCTGAAGTGTTTCTTAAGAAAGGTTATCAGGTTTTCTCTTGCATATTGACAATGAATGTTTTGTCTTTATCTCAGGGCATTGTGGAAGATGCATAAGGACAGAAGACTTCTGGCTGAGCCCGGGGGATTTCACCATATTGAACAAACCTGATGGAACATGGAGGAAAGACATTGTGGCCCATGGGATTCCTCTAGGACAACTAATAATGGTAAAAAATGTGTCATTGTGTCAGAAAAAATTCACATTTAAAACACTTATAAAACACTGTGTTCTCACATTTTTTCCAGAAAAGAGTTTTGGTGCTGCATCAGATAAACTGTGATTGTGAGATTTGTAAAGAACCAGATCAATACCTAGTAAGACATCATCATCATCATCATTATCTCACAATTACCATGCCAGAATATCAGCATGACCCGCCAAACTTTTCAGAATTCATTGAATATTTTATTTCTTTATGAACTCTTGTCCCAGCAGAATGATGACGTGTGTTTCGTGTGTGACTCCGGGGGAGATCTGGTGTGTTGTGACAAATGTCCACGAGCTTTTCATTCACACTGTCACCTACCAGCTGTAGATGAAGACTCACCTGGGTGAGAGAGAGAGAAAACCTTTACCTGGTCTAGACAAGATAAACAGTTGACGTGTGTAATATTGTGTGTTTTGTCTGCACTGAAGCCAGTGGAGCTGCACATTCTGTGTGATAAAGAATATGGAGGATTCCAGTCGAAAGACCCAACAGGACGTGTTGAGCAGTCCAGTCTCTCAGTACACACTGGTAAAAAAAGATGTCCTTCCTGTCTCCCTGTAGCACTCTCTTAGGGATCTTACATTACGGACATTACAGTTTATTGCTCTGTTCACATCTGCAGTCCTCATGCCTCCAGCAACAGGAATATGGCATGTTCACACAGTTCGTAGAAAGGTCTCTTTAGTGTCCTTAAAGGTACACTACGTAACTTTTGGCCTCTATAGCGGTTAAAAAACAAAACTGCATCCATTATGTGGAAGAACATGGTTTTGGTTGTGCAGATGAATATGGTTCTTTCTCATATATATATATAAAGAGAGAGAGAGATTATCCTAGTGCTCATACAATATATTCACTACTAATGAGAGATATAACCAGTTTGAAAGGATCTCAAGCTTTACCCATTAATAGACACAGTACTTGAAAATAAATTAAAGCACAGCGCTTCAACAACCATAATGAAATGACCCTTCACAATAGATAATGTTCTACAATGAACTCTGTTTGAGAGCTACATTATGGCAGTTTATCTGTTCAATAAAATAACTTACTCAGCTGTTGAGGAATAAAAACACCATCTCTGCGTCACTTTTACAACATTTCTAATCCCTCAGTTCTTGCCATCTCCGAAAAGCCAAGCCAATGTTGATTCTCATTTCATTATTGAAATTTTTTTTTTTTAAATGTGTGATTCCCGAAGTTTCAACATTTAGCTGCTCCATGTCAACCTTTCTTGTTTGTTGTGACTGACCCGTTATGCCGTCCCACACCATACACACATCAAAGTAGCTGAAGCAACTTCTCTATTTACAGATATGACGAATGACGTATGTACACAATTTCCCGCAAAAACTATACCGAACAGGTCTAAAATATAAACACTGTTTTGTCTTAACCAGATTTACTGTTATGACGTATTGACTCATTGTTTACATTTGTCAATTTTGAACAAAAAAAAGTTACATACTGTAGTGTACCTTTAAGTAATTGTAAAATTGTAAAAACGTGGTTTATAAAAACATTACTGGTGTGAATCTTGAGACAAAAAAAATGGCACTGATATTTTTTTAAGATACGTCAATGGAAGTTGCTTTCAGTTAAAACAGCTCAAAATGCATTTTAGTCTGGGCCTGCATTAGTGTATTAAGGATTGTTCCATAGGTGCATGTGCAATAATTGTTTATGGTTTATTGTTTAAAACCTCTCCAGTAAAGATATGTAAAGTTTTTTTGTATTTTTACAAAATCTTTAAAATACAGCATCCTGAAAACGGGATTTTTCACTTTTTTTGGAGGGGTGAATAGGATATTTTTAGCCAGATGGCATTTACACCTTCATCCAGTTTGACTCCTGTATTCGTTTAGAGATCCGATAACAAAATGCAAATTGCCGATCCCTGGCAAAATACAAATTGCCACTTACATTTGGTTGCAAAGGTTGCATTAACTGACACATGTCTGAAAACAGCGCTGTGTTTGGTGAGAGAAATTAGAAAAACAAGATTCCAAGTGTAATCCAGTGAAATAACTAAATAATATTTAGTTAGATCAGGTGAGCAAACCTGATTATAAAAGATAATTTGCATTTACTCCTTCATTAAATGAGATCAGCATCTGTTTTAAAGTGATGACGCACACACACTGTTTTAACACTTAATCTGTTTTATTGTTTCAGCACTGCCAGTGTTTGCTGTTACTACTGCTACATGACTGCATGACTGACCCCTGCACTAATGTAAATCTCTTCTTTAGCTTCTTCGTCTGTCTCTTTGTCATTATTTACATCTCTGATATGTCACGTGACGTCTGCACTTCTGGTGTTCAGGTTCCAGGATACAGCAAGAACATCTGTGGCCCCCATGATGCTGGGCAGAGTGAAGCTGGAGCTGGAGAATAACGATTATAAAACAGTGCAAGAATTTGTCTCTGATATTAAACACATTTTTAACAACTTTTGCACATCCAGCGCAGTGAGTTTTATTTCAAGTTTTATGCAACCTTTTCCAATGTTGAAAGAGTCTTAACTTTTAATTTTGCAATGTTGTCTTGTATATCCTAAATTCTGATTCTGCCCCCCCCCTCCCTCCTCTCTCTCTCTCTCTCCTCTCTCTCTCTCTCTCTCTCTCTCTCTCTCTCTCTCTCTCTCCTCTGTAGGATAATGACTCCAGTAGAATGAACTCTAGGCTGAAGGAAGTCTTCAAGAAGGAGTTTAAAACAGTATTTAAGCTCTTATAACATCATGCTATGGGTTTATATTCAATTTGTTTCTACACAAACTGTAAACGGTTATCTTTGTCATCTTTGGTTAGAGGTGGCTAAAATGCAACCATATGGCAGTGTTGCCAGATTGGGTGGTTTTGAATGGGCTTTATTGTAGTATTTTATAGTTTATAGTTAATTTTTTATAGTTTAATTTTATAGTCTAATTGGTTCATAAACAAAACTAAAGAATAAAAGCAGTCATCATCATGACACACAGAGGCCCACGCAGAGCTGGCGTTGGTGTTGTTGACGTCGCCGACGACCACTCACTTTTACCCAATCAGCGACCAGCAGGCAGACGTGATCATTCATGACTGAAGGTTTTGTAGCGTGATAACTTGTAGCTGTATTCAAGATCACTATGCCAAAGTGGCATAAATATACAGTAAGATTTATCTACAGTAAAACGTGGGAGAGTGACCCAACTCTCAAAACGTAGATTAGTCTACACCTGTGATGGAAGATGACTCCAAGACTGTTTATAAATATAACTAACTCTGAGTGCACAGTTGAAGGACTTAATTCAAATCGAATATGGGACTATGACTCTTGTCCATCATCCTGTGTGCACACTGATCAGGACATCTGCAACTTTTAAACTGTGTAGACCAGGGGTGGCAAAGTCGGTCCTGGAGAGCCTCAGCCCTGCAGAGTTTAGCTCCAACCCTGATAAAAACTCACCTCACCTTGACAGATATGTAGTGTAGTAAAAAGTACGATATTTGTCTTTCAAATGCAGTGAAGTTAAAGTAAAAAGTTTCCAGAAAAAATAATACTCAAGTGAATGTACTTTGTTACTGTCCACCTCTGCTAAAAATGTAATGTAGTTCTGTCTGAAGTTAAAGCGCAACACAAATGTAAGATCATTGTTGTTGTTGTTCTGTTTTTGTTGTCAGATTATCATACAGTATGTATCAATGAATGACACTTTTTGGCTGTGGTGTGTGCATTAACCTGTGAAATGCCTGCAAATTACGTTGCTTATCCTGATCACTTATATTGGGCATTTTTTCGCTTAAATTGGCTTATTCTTACTGCGTTGACATTATGCATGTGTTTTCCAGGGGTTAAAGTAATCGGTTAATTTCTTGATTGCCATTTTGACTGTTTCCACTTGGATATAAATGGTGCTTATCAACCTTGATTGATATGGCAATAAAATGAAATTCTATCACATTATTTTGGCAGTTAAAGTTTTGGGGCGGGTTTTACTTGGAGTGGACGGGTTTTGGTGAGCGTCCACCTAATCTGGCAACACTGCCCTATGCACAACTGCCAGCCTTCATGGAGAGGTTTTTGAGACTCCATGAGACACCAGCATCTTCAAATACCTGTTTGCTGTTCAATAGTGTCTTTTATTTATATTGTTGACAGAAACTTTCCTCAATAAGCCTTTATCTGACGAGTTCTCTCGTGCTGTATGAAAGTTTGATAATCTCTGTTCAGTTTTCATGCCTTTTGCATAACATTACACCATTTCATGCTTTTCATCTCCAGAAAGATATTTCTTCCTCCCCATATTGCATGAGAACTGTGACTTGTATGACTGTATGATTGCTGACCTTTTCTTGCAAGGGAATAAATAATCTTTAAAGACAATTGGTACATGTTTGTCTCTTATTCAGTAATAGAAAAGTGTTTGCCACCACAATTTGGCGGTGTCGGCATTCCTTGGATGTGCCTCTTGGACCCGAGAGCGGACGGTGTTTGGCCACCTGGACTGAGTAGTTCCCGCACTACCTCGCAATTTTGAGAGAGAGGGGCTGACCGCCAGGGTCCAGGAGAGACACCACTGGAATCACAAAAAGAACTGAAGTGGGGTAAGTTGAGACTGGTAAGAGACAAAGTCTAAATTGTTAAAAGGTACCTGAGGGGGATTTAATCATGTTGGTCAAAGGAACACTGTGGTGACTACAGATTACTAGTCCAGATTAGTACTGGGATACTAGTCTGGTGGGTCCAGTTAATCTGGTACTGTAGGGGGGGGGAAGCCAGAGGGTATGGTTGATCAAATTCGTCAAAAGTTCAATCAAAAGTTGTGAGTGCTCACCTTTTTCAATTGAGGTGATAATTGATCTCTCTAGAGACGTCTTAGAGGCGTTCCAAAGGAAAAACCACAGAAAAGTGACCATCATGGGGAAATCTCAGAGTAAAATGTGCAAAAAAGATGAATATGATAAACCGGTGTTTGGTCTTATGAAAAAAAAGCATATGGGAATATCTTTTTTGAAAGGTTAATTAAATACCATGATTTTCCTAGAGAAGGAACTTTAAGTGTCACTAGGCTGACAGTAGATAAGACCCTGTTGTAGAGGGACATGAATAACAGAAGGACGTGTGTGTGTGTGTGTGTGTGTGTGTGTGTGTGTGTGTGTGTGTGTGTGTGTGTGTGTGTGTGTGTGTGTGTGTGTGTGTGTGTGTGTGTGTGTGTGTGTGTGTGTGTGTGTGTGTGTGTGTGTGTGTGTGTGTGTGTGTGTGTGTGTGTGTGTGTGTGTGGATTATACGGCTACAATATTGTACTGGTTAGAGGAAGCAGATTGTAACAACAACAACAAAAGTCGCCAGGAGAAAAAAAGTTTTTACTATTTCATCCAGTAAATGAATGCATGACATTAGATGTCTAGAGAACTTACCTTTATATGATAAGGGTTGAAAGACCAAGCAGCTATAATTCTGTCTGTGTGAGGATTGAGATATGAGTAATATGATATTTTGGTTTCTGCAAAACAGTAGAGATAAGTGGGACTGAGACAATAATAATACTTTTTTGTCAGTGTTCTGCCCTGGCAGCTTTGTCTGTGTTGTCTTTGTTTCATGTCTCTATGTGTTGTGCTTGAACGTATGGCTTTGCCTTTGTTTGTGTTTGCCATGTGCTCCTCTGTTCGTACCTCCGTGTTTCTCTGTACCACGCCCTCTTGTCTAGTTGAGTCATCGTTTGTTTGAGTGTTGTCACCTGTTCCTCATGTTCTCTGCTCCCTTTATATGTGTTCTCTCGCCCTCATGTTTTGTCAGTTCGTTGTCATTGAGTGTGTGGTGCTACCCATAGATATACATAATAAAGGCTAGATGTCTTACGGCAGAGTCTCTAATGTCATCACCCGGTGGCCATCTTGTCACAGGTAAGCTTTCTGGTGGGATCTGTGGTATACCTGATGTAAGGTGAGAGATCTGCATGAACACAAATACTCACACTGAAATTTTGACGGATTTACAAACGGTTTGGTTTCTTACAAAACGTTATTAACGTGTCTATAATTCTGGATGCTTGAACATGTTGAAATATATAATATTATAATTATTCATAAGTATGCAGTGTCATAACTACATCTCTGATGTTTATCACAAACCAACCCGTTTGAAAATCGGTAGAAAATTGAGCAAGTTATGGTTATTTAAAAAGTACATACACCATTAAAACACAGTGTTACTAGTGAGCGAGCCTCCTGTGACAAGATGGCCACCAGGTGCGGACGTCGACCTCCATCGGCCAGCAGCGCGGATGAGACATCTAGCCTTTATTATGTAGATCTATGGGTGCTACCTGTTACTTATTGGTCATGGTTCCAGTTGTGGATAGTGCCTTGTCTTGTGTTTGTTGTTGTTCCAGCCCTGCAAGCTGGCTGCTTCCTCTCTCTACCAAGCAGCGAGACCGGTGCAGTGACTGATCGTACCCTGTGAGTCCATCTATGTGTGCTGTATTATCCTATCTGGCTCTTGCTGCATCCATTGGCCTCGTGCTGCACATCTACCTCAGAACACCAGTGTGTTCACCTTGGGCTGGTCTCAACTGTCACCCTCTCAGCTTGCCTGTCATTGTGCTTTGTTCCCTGCCTACTGTTTGGACTGTTATCACTGTCGTAATTTGTACTATAAATTAACACGGACAACGGCATGTCTTTAGCCTCCTGGCATATTTACTGAACTGTTTCCATGACAACCCGCAGATACATTTCTACGGCCCCAGGTACGGGGCATCCCGAGGGTCATACTACATCTCCCCTTCTCCCAAAGTAGTGATAAAACCTTAAATAAATGTTCACACTGGCAGAACTGCCTTAACTGTAGGTCATCTAAGCTGTTGGAAATATTAAACCTGGGGCCGGTTTCACAAAGATAGACTTTGACTATGGCTTAGATATAGTAGATAGTCAGACTTCAGATAGACATCTAAATCAGACCGTTTCACAAAGCACTTAAGACTTTGACTATCTTAAGTAGGACTACACTGCAATGCATTCTGGGTAAACTAAGACACTTTTCAAAACAAAAAAAAACATGGCGGATCGAGTAAGCGCATTCAGCTGCTCAGTGCAGTTTATCCCAGCAGAAAATATGTGTTTGTTGGAGGAGTATACCAGTTACAAGGACATTTTACTTGGGAAATTTAGCGGAGAATGTAGTAACAAGAAGAAATGTTTGGAAAAAGATTGCTATGACAGTTAACAGCGTTAATCCGACCGTTGAGCGTTAAAGAGGTACAGAAAAGATACAAAAACGAAACCGACGATGAAGTCCTCATTATTATATATTTCCAGTAGGTTACTGCGGTCCCTAAAAACCCTTTCCCTTCTCAGCGCTCTCCACGTTGTCTGCAAACCACAAATTATGAGCCATTTTCCCTTTTCTTTTGGCTGTTTGTGATGTTGTAACTGATTGTTACTGCTGGTTGCCAAGGTAACATAGTCTTAGACCGAAGTTAGCCTGGGGGTAAGGTGTCTAATTTTTTTGGTCTAAATTAAGTCAGTCTTTATTTTTGTGAAACAGTCTAACTTGCATTAGACTAGTCAATGAGCAAATTTTAGACTTGTCTAACACTATAGACCGGTCTAAAATAGCTTTGTGAAACCGGCCCCTGAACCAAAGATATCTGACAGATTAAACATAAACATAGCAGTGTCTATTATGCTTAATTCTAGGTGCTGAATACTATGTTACAAAGTCTTTAAGCCACTCTGGGGCTTTCACCTCTCTCCTTGGGTGGGCCCTCTGTATCCTCCCCCCTTCCCCAGATCATAAGGCATGGCGTCCTCATTCAGGCGGATTTGGTAATCACCTTCAAGTCTCCCTAATCCACTGAACACCTTTGGAAACCTCTTTTTGAAGACCTCCCCTGAATCTGCTTTCTCTCCCTGTTCTTCAACTGCATCCAATCGCTCAATGAGGTGCAGTTCTGTAAGTGCTGGTAAGCCCAGCAGTGGCCTGGCTAGGTTATCAATGACAAATACAGACTGAGTGGCCTTTTTATCTTTACTTTCTAGTCTACTCTCTCTGTATCTGTCCTACCACAGGCAGTATCTTGTCATTTGGGCCATACAGTCTTTTTGAGGTGTGAAGTAGTAGAGGACCATCTCTACTACACTTATACAATTTTGTGGGTATTGCGGTCATTGCTGCTCCTGTGTCTAATTTAAAAGAAACAACTTCCCCATTAATTTTGATGTCTGAGTACCAACCAGCACAGTCTGCCTTCACCTCACCCAGGAAAAGGCTGTCCTGGTAGAGTTGCTCCTCCTCATCTGCCATCTCATGCACAGGCTGCTTGGATTTGCAGACAGCAGCAAAGTGTCCTCATCTGTGACATTTCCTGCATTCAGCCTCCTTGGCCGGGCAATCTTTACAACTATGAAATGGCACTCTCCCACATTTATGACACATCCCTGATGTTCCAGTAGCATTATGTTTTACTCTTCGTTCTGAATTCCACTCTTTCCTTCGAGCAGGCGAAAGCGCATGCACTTCATCACTGGGCCCGTTGTGTGCGTGATTTCCCGCGCCGTGCAGCACCACTTGCTGCGGTTTTACAGTTTCACTTTGTCTTACTAAGTTCGTAGCTTTAGACAGAGTCAGATTTGAATCTAACTGTAGCTTTTTGGAAAGTCTGATGTCTCTTATGCCCACTACTATGCGATCACGTATCAGTTCATCTTTGAGAGTCCCGAACTTGCAATATTCCGCCAATTTGTGAACTACAGTAACAAAGCACTTGGCCGTTTCCCCCGGCTCTTGTTTTCGCATGTTAAACCTGGCCCTCTCGAAAATGACGTTGTGTTCTCCAATGAAATGTTTATCGAAACAGTCTTTTACTTTCTCGTAGATTACTTTTTTCATTTCTTGTATCGCCGACGCATGTAAGATATCCTTTGCTTCATCTCCCATGGAATATATCAATGTGTTTTCATGACAACCCGCAGATACATTTCTACGGCCCCAGGTACGGGGCATCCCGAGGGTCATACTACAATCACCTCCTCCCCCACCATCTCTCGTCTTGTCAACTGTCTTTCAATAAACCGTATTGGGCTGATTTTGGGCCAATTTCCCCCCTTCTGACAATCCTATGTCCCGATTATCTTGATGGTTCTACAGATTATTTGATCAGATTTTCCCTGGGTGTGAACTGTGAAGTGTGTTAAGAGTGTCCGAACCTGCTCGGAAGAACTGATGTGTGGGGGGAACCCCGAGAACAAACGCACACGCTTTGGAGATTATCACGTGCAACGAAACAATATCCAATCAGAAAGCGAGATGATGGAAGACATGGTCATTCTCACACAAACACACACACACTTGCAGGAAGCTGAGTGTTAAGGGTTCGGTGAGGTTCTAAAGGGATTAAATAACTAAAGAGAAAATAAAACCAATAAAGAAAATATTGAATATCTTTAATTTTCTTATAGTTAAGAAAATGAACTATTATTATAGTTAATTAGATTAAGGTATTAAAATGCGCGAGGATGGGACATGTGGAGTCCCATGATTCTCTGCTACTGTGACGATTAAGTCCACTAGAGGCAAGTTGAGGTTGGAACCCAAATGCAATTTATTTGCAACACAAAATTCTACATAAAACAAAAACATGACGAGGCATGGAAACTATAAACGGACCACAAACAAAGACTAGGAAAACAAGATGCCTATCTAGGGCATAGAACAAACAATACTCGACAAGGACACGGCGAACATGAAGGCTTAAATACATACAGGACTAACGACGAGACAAGGGACACCTGTGAAACAATCAACCAATGACAACATGAAACAACAGACAAGGGAACACAGGGCAGGATCATATGACTAAAACGGGGGATCACATGACAGACCAGAACCCAGGAACAAGAAACACCCAAAACAAGACAGTTACATTGATAGAACAATGACCCGTTACTAAAACCTTATGAATAGTGATGGTGAAATGAAGCCTAGTGAAGCACTGGGGCTTTACCCCTTGACTGTATCATAAATGGTTCAATACTCAAAACTTTTCAACACGTTGCACACTAACGACATCTTGTGGTGAAAAGGTGGAAAAGCTGCCTTTCTGTCATAGAAGACCCATCCTTTTATTAATTGTGTCATGTAACGAATCACTTTCTGCTCTGTAAACCACAAAGCAATAAAATGAATCCTCATAATCCATGTGTTAGTGTTGGAGTAGTTCTTACGCAATGTGTGAACAAACAACTCTATGAATGAATTTATGAAGAACAAAATAATAATAAACGGGACAAATTAACTTGTAGAGAAACAATTCTTATGAATATGCTTTGATCAGAGACTCATGTAGGCATAGGCCTATAACACAATGTATTGTATTAACACAATTAATACATTTCACTGTAACTTCCGTTAATCGTGTCATTATCTAATCTCTTTAGTTTTCGACATACATCATCAAATTGATCCTCATAATTAGACATTCAAAGCATTTAATATGAGACTGTATTTTTAACCATAGTCTGAAATGTAAAAACAACAACGTTGCCAACATTTTACACACTCCTCCTCCTTTCTCAGCAGTTAACATGTCTAACACAAATCTATTCTGTATAACCGCATCTCTGATTTGTTTCATTTCAGCATTAATCATTATCAAAGCATTCTCAGTGCTGTTTGCTATTGCTAACACAGGCCATGCAAACCCATAAGCCAACATCAAAAAATTCATAATAGAACATCAAATAAAACATAAATGAACATAAACATACACTTTGTAAAATACTCATTATTACTCCACCAAAATTATTATTTGAACAAGAACTGTCAGATTTGTCATAATCCCCTAACTTCATAAATCTCCCGGTTTGATGTCGTGCAGTGGTGTATCAGCTGCTTTTCCTTGAGCTGCTTTCACAAAATTAGATAGGAGAGAAGACATTTCTTTTCAAAATGTCATGTTCACACACACAACTCGGTTGTTGACACTCGTTGTTAACCCCTTCCATTCCCATAAATGCGTTTTCCAAACAATATCCAAGGCAAACCTTTTTTCTTTTTTTCCCAAACAAAAGTTATCAAGGTTATTTTTCAGATAACATACAATCTCCACAAAATAGCATCCAGCTAATTTGATATCAACCCAGCATGAAAGATAGGCCCACCATCTGACCACAGCCCCAAAATCCTTAGCAACTCTCCAAACGAATTACGATAATCTGTGTGCATCGTCACACATTTTCCTTTCATTCATTTCCAGGCTTCAGTTAAAGCCACAAATTCAGCTACTTAAGCAGAATAATTAATTCCAACGGCCCTATGACTAACACTTCAAATTCAGTGATCACTGCATATCTTGTCCAATTCAGGCCTTTTGTTTTGTCTCTGAAGACACAACCAACTACAAACAAAACATTCATGCAGTTTTCGAGTCTGGTTTCTATCCTTTCAGGTCATGGTGTACAGACATAGTCAATGATAGTCAAACAACAACAGTGATGTTCCCATCCTCCTCCTTTGTTCACCCACTAGCCTTTCACAAATATGACGGGGCTCTCTTGATAATTTAATGGTGACTTAGCCAATTTGTCACTTTTTCTATGCAGTCAAGTCTATTATTTTACATTTATCATTCTGATCACACATAGTTGACTATTTAAATGTAGATTATATTTCCTCATATTTCTAAGGGTTTTTGTACATATTTGTCATTGCATATGTTTTTAGTGAGTTTTAGGAGAGGAGGAAGAGGGTGAGCAGCATGCACCAATGGCAGACCAAATACATCTTGGCAAGTTCTATTTTCATGTAATATTTATAATTTGTTTTTTATTCATCCTTGACAATATTTGTCAAACAAATCATGTCTACCATGTCACGTAAAATAAAAATAAAAATGTTTGTTTATATTTTTGTACTAGGCAAGTCATGGTTACACTTTACTTTATTGTTAGCCATCACTAACTGACATATTTCAAATATTTTTTTCTAAAAAGATTTAAAGTAATATTTATGTTGTTTATGTTTTATTGTCTGTCTGTTAAAGAGGACAACAGTGAAAGAGTTAATAATTTCAGCATGTTAATAATATTTCAAATATTACAATACTGCTCTGAAAATCCATTTCCATTAAAAGGTTCTGAAAAATATTTTTCCTTATGTGGACGAGCTAAAAAATGGCATCCTTTCTCATCTGTTGTTTTTATAGTTTTATTTTTCACTCAGTTGCAAGAGATCATAATTCTAGAGCATCCAGAAGTCACTCCAGTAATGGTTGAATAAACCGCCTTTAGTGCAGAAGTGTATCTTCAAGGAAGGCGGACCTAAAAGCAGCTTTCAGTTTCGTGTCTGTGAATGTGAGCGGGAAGCACTGCATCACAGAGAACTCCACGCGGAGGAACCCGTCCACTTCCTGCTGTTCAAATAATGCAGATGATACAACAGCCCCCTTCATGAAATCTCTCTTTGAGAGTATTCCCGTATATGACTGGCGGAGTGAGAACAGCGTTACAAATAAAGGACATCAAGAGATAAAAAGAGGAAGATGGAGAAACAAAAATGTAAGAAGAGACAGCTGAGGGGATCGTCCTCCCTCTGCACATCAGAGAAGAAGAAAAAAGCCAAGAGACAAAACTGCCCCAGTGAGTCTAAAACTAAGCATTTTTACTAATAAAATGACAAGTATAAATAATCATGCATGTTCTTTAAAAAATGAAGAGGCGCACATTACGCTAACTGATTTGAATGTACTTGTTTCAGAATCGTCTACAGGACAAACAAATTCTCAACTTCCTGTTACATGTGGTCATAAAGAGGGTTTCTTGCATTTGAAGAAATATAATAACAGTAGGTGCATAAACGTTTCTGTCAAAGAATGCAGTAATATTTATGAGGAGCTAAATTGTTGAATGTCTCGAGATTGTAATTCTGGATTATCTAACATCCAAAATCTCTGAAACAAGTCATTCCAATAGTTGTTGAATAAAACTATTCTGTCCTTAGAACAGGAGTGCATCTTCAGCGAAGGCCAGTGGTTCAAGCCCACTGAGTTCGAGAGGTTTGGGATGATGGACAGGAACAAAAAGTGGAAAACCAGCATCCTTAGCAATGGGATTCCACTCCAGAAACTCATAGAGGTGCATAAGATCGGTTTTAATACTTAATCAATACTAACAGTTTCAACTAATGCATTTGAGTGCAATAATTACCTTTTTTTTTAAATCATGGCCTTGGTGGTTAGTGAGTTGGAATTCATTTGAGAAATTTCAGTTAAATAACAGTTCCCTGATATAAAAATGGACACAGGAAGACAACATAACACTAATGATGACATATATGTTCATGACATATTCTGAATGTGTGCCATTTTCTATTCATAGGATGGTTTTCTTACATCTAAAAGCTTTGTGAAAAGAAAGGTTCAGGACGCACAGGTTTGGCTGCTATTGGATGGTTTTCCGAATTGATGAAGGATTTACAGGGATAGATCACCTAAAAAATAAAATTACGTCATTATTTACTCACCCCAAGTTGTTCTAAAACTGCATGAAGTTATTTTCTATGCTGATCAAAAAGGAAGATCATTTGATGTACAAACAGTTGCTGTTCCCTCTTGACTTCCATATAAGAAAGAAAAAAATACTATGGAAGTTAATGGAGACAAGAAACTGTTTGGTTGCCTACATTCTTCAAAATATCTTCTTTTGTGTTCAGCAGAACAACAAAGAAATTCATAGAGGTTTAGAACAACTTGACGGTGAGTAAATAATGACATAATTTTCATTTTTGGATGAACTATCCCTTTAACCTTTCCAGACTGAAACTATTACATGCGACTTAAATTAGAGTGATCAAGATGTTCATCAACATTTCTCCTTTTATGTTCTGTAGAAGAAGAAAAAACCTGTGGGTTTGGAACAACAGGGTGAGTAAATTATGACATTTTTTCATTTTATTTTTAAATAGAAAATAAATATTAATTTAAATAAGAACTTACAACAGTTATTCAGAAAGATATTTAATAAATTATTTCCTAAATGTTTGTGTATTCGTTGTAGAATCAGATGAGAAAGAAAATCAAGATGATGAAGATGATGATGATGATGATGATGATGATGATGATGATGATATTGACATGAGCGTGTTTGAACGTCCTACCCTACCTGTTACCAGCGGTTCTGGCTCTGGCATCCTACACAAATGTCGCTTTGCCACAGGTGTGTGAGTGAGAATAATTATTTTGAATATTAATATGCTGACAGTGTTTTACATTTCTAATTATAATAAAGTTCAAGTTCAGGGAAGAAAGAGGAGGGAACTGACAAACTTAACTTTTAATCACCAAATAAACAAACAACAAAACGAAAATAAAGCGGTAGCCCCTCGCAGACGACTGCCGTGTATAAATATAATTAAACACCAAAATAAATTGCAGGCCTTCATGGTCCTCTCTCGTCCTTCACTATCGTCGCTCTTCCTTTTATCCTTCCAGATCTCCTCAGTGGGACTCAACACTGGTATAGCACTAGCGCCACCGGCCTTGATCCATTCCCACAGCTCTCGGCCCCGCCCTGCTTACCACGCTAACTAAGTGTTTCACAAGGCCCCGATCACACCAGACACATTTTTTAAAGCGTTTTACTGCTTGTTGCGCCTCGCGTTTTTGCAGTTGAAAAAAAAATCAACTCCGACGTCAAAAAGCATCAAAGCGCCCGACGTCATTGCCTTTTTTTTCACTGTCCAACCGAATGAATGGAGAGGAGGGCCTTCTGTTGTAGTGATGAAAGATACAGTTGGTTTGAACGCCGGAGTGCGATGATGGAGGATAAACTTGTGGTGCTCTCGCGGGTTACCAGGAGCTAACGACTTCACGGACCGTAACTACCACAATGTTAACAGAAAGTTAATAAAGTTAATAAAAAGATGATTTGACTTTTACTTGACTGACAGGACAGCTGTTTCGGTGGTTGCCTAGCAACATAACAAACGCAGCGCACTGCTCGTTCTGTGTGATGAGCCAGTGCTGTGCACCTCGCGTTTTCGAACCTGAAAAACACCTCTGGTGTGAGTTTTATCGTCTTCTTTTTTCAGGGCGTTGTGGGAGATGCATAAGAACAGAGAACTCCTGGCTGAGCCCAGGGGATTTCATCAGATTGAACAAACCAGATGGAACATGGAGAAAAGACATTGTTGCCCATGGAATGCCCCTAGGAAAACTTATAACGGTAAAATAAAATATATCATAAAGCTACAGTATTAAAAGAAGGCGGTCACATTGGGCCGTGACGGCCGTGCCCTTCAGAGTCCCCATGAAATCAAACGTTTTTTGGCTTTTATTATGAATATGTTAGTCTTAAGCTCGGGATACACCAAGCCAACAATCGGCCGTTGGGCATTGTCGGGCCATTTTTGAGCATCGGCCGACGTAATTTTTCCGGTGTGTTGGCTCTAGTCGGACACCGTCAGGTTTTTTTTGGGGGGGGGGGGGGGGGGGGGGGGGGATTTAGCAGGTAGAATCACCATCGGGGAGAGAGAGAACTCTGATTGGCTGTTCATCTTAGTGAATTAGTCAGTGCACGAGAATAATAGCAAAATAGCGAGCAAAGTCAGTACAGACAGAAGGCTCTTTCTAATTTTATGTCATCTTACCAGAGTGTTCCCTGGCGAATATTTTAATATTAACATGAGCGGAGTGGAATAAAGAAAGTGATCAGCAGGATTGATATTCAAAACGGTAAGAATGCGCTGCTTTGTTTATAGTTTGTGTATTTGCATCTTTCAGCGTCGGTCTCCCTTTTTGAATGACGAATATAGACAAATATATCTGCAAAAATAAGACGGTTGTCATATTTACACGCAGGTGCAGAACGCGCATGGTTGCTGACAGTCAGCTGTAGTTCTTTCGTATGTTCAAGTGCAGCTTTTTTGCCCCGACACGAGGCGACAACAGTGAGCTTTCATCAGCGCTAGTTCTTTGGCGTCGTTTTGGTGTGTCCCTACCTTTACTTGTATCTATACGCTAATGTACTCCAAAACAATGACAAAATGAGCATTTAGAAAATGTAAGCATTCAAAACTTAGTTCACATTCAGTCAGTCCCACATCCAACGTTATGTAGACTGACATCATGGGGTCTCGCCTGAGAGCCCAATCACCTCCAAGTGGTAACAAAACGAGCCAATGAACACTGACCGGTGAGATTTACATGCCGAGTCACACCTACCTGGACATACGGGTATAAGTAGGTTACTCACTTCATTCATATTTTGCTTCGGAGCCGAGCGGTTGTACAGTGACCATTCATACCATTCACCTTTTAAGAGAAAGAGTAAATGTCTACAAGAAAGAAAAGAGCAAACAGCAATTTTAATTGCTAACAAGGAGACCTACTCCGAAAACAGCCATTTTAATTGTTACTGCTTGTAATCCGTCGTGAGATCTCCCTGCCGATGTGAAGGCGCATCCAGCAGTGTCTCGCATCCAGCCTTGCTGTGCACGGAAGAGTGCAGTGTTTCACCCCTCTGCGCTTCGTCGTTCAGAGCAGTTTCCTTAAAAGAGCAAGACGTTTTCAAGATATCTTTCTGTCCGTGTGTTTCTGGATGCTGTTATTTCCTGACTTCACCTGACGGCCACGATCACTGTCTCTCATGCCTGGCCAACAGCATGATTTTATTATACCCAGACATTAAAGTTCGTGGATGGTGCATGCTCTCACTGCGAGAGCATGTCCATGTTGGCATTGGGGTCACGACTCTCCTTCTTTCGTACAGAGGCATGAGTCCCCTCTGCTGCTACCCAGCCCCCCACATCTTCTCATGCCGTGGGTCTGGTTAGCACTCTGGGAGATCTGACTGGGATTGTCTTCGTCGGGCCCACCCCCACAAACCTCTACTCTTCTAGCATGCAATGTTGGCGTGGGTCCCTCACATTCGGCGCTCCGGATCGGATGTCGATCGCTGCATCGGGGAGTGGGCTTTGGTCCTCTGGAGAGGATGAGGAAGCTGGGCTGCACCCCTCTGAGGTGGTTGCTCACGCTGAATCGGATTCAGGGTTGACGGCCATGCTTTCCCGGGCATCGGGTTGAGTGGAACTCTTCACCGTCTTCCGAGCGCTCGCGGTTGGATGATTGGTTTGTGGGTGCGGCACACGGATCACAGTGCTTTTCAGCCTTTTTGGCCTACGCAAATATGCGTTTCCCCCGGTGACCCTTCTCGCACAAACACTGTGCAAGGTCAGGGAGGACGGGGAGCAGGTCTTGTTAGTTGTGTCGTAATTGACACTATCACTTCAGCTAGAGCCCCGTCTACGAGGCGTGCTTATGCTTCGCTGAGAGGTGTTCTTCCTGACGGGAAGACCCCTGGAAGTGCCCGATCGGCTCTGTGCTTTCCTTCCTTGAAGGTGTATGTCGCTGCCATCGCAGCACATCACAATGCTGTTGATAGCAGGTCACTGGGAAAGCACGACCTGGTCATCAGGTTCCTGAGAGGCACCAGGAGGTTAAATCTAAGTATCTTAAAAATCCGGCAAAGCGTGTACTCTTCTGATCACGCAATTCAGGCCACGTGCACTGTACGCTGACGCTTGCCTAAGCGTAAAAAGTGAAGTATACTTTGGGCTGTCGTATAGATACAGTTGTACTGTATCTTTCAATATATCCTCAAATGTTGATTATTGTTTATTTCGTATTGTTCAAACGAATGATTCAGTGATAAAAATAGTGGTTAAATTCAGAATAGCATAGTGTATACTCTTATAATAAACTATATATACTCTCACAGTACTCTAGCCTAAATATAAATGTAACTTTATAAATCAATATACACTCTTATATTCTTACATACTTTTAAATATATTTATATGACAGAAATAGTAAAAGTAGGCTAGTATGCCATTTTGATTTCAGATATTCACTTGTTTTTTCCTGAATGTATTGATGTTTTTGACATCTTGTCGCCACCTACTGGTGTTTCCATTACTAATGCATAGACTACCAGTCTGTCTGGAATGCTGTCTGTGGGATGGCAGTGGCTGATCAAGTTGTATTGCAGTAAACACAATATTGATGTGTTTTCACATACTTTCCAGAAAAGAGTTTTGGAACCACATACAGTCAACTGCGATCAAGAAGACCTAGTAAGAAATCATCAGTCACAATTACAATCATATCAAACCATCACATTTAAAATGTGTTTTAAGACGGTTCAGTTTTATTTCTTTATGAACTCTTGTCTCGGCAGAATGATGACGTGTGCTTCGTGTGTGACTCTGAGGGAGATCTGGTGTGTTGTGACAAATGTCCACGAGCTTTTCATTCACACTGTCACCTACCAGCCGTAGATGGAGACTTACCTGGGTGAGAGAGAGAGAAAACCTTTACCTGGTCTAGACAAGATAAACAGTTGACGTGTGTAATATTGTGTGTTTTGTCTGCACTGAAGCCAGTGGAGCTGCACATTCTGTGTGATAAAGAATATGGAGGATTCCAGTCGAAAGACCCAACAGGACGTTTTGAGCAGTCCAGTCTCTCAGTACACACTGGTAAAGTTTATGCAAAACTTTTTGTCTCTACAATGAAAGTCATTGGGGTCCAAAATAACATTTCTTTCATCGTTTAGACAAAAAAAAAAAAAAAAAAAAAAAAAAAAAAATAATATATATATATATATATATATATATATAACTTGTGAGAACTATCCCTTTAACACTTTTGTTTGTCTGTCTTTTATCTTTCAGCACTGCCAGTGTTTGCTGTTACACCTGCTACATGAGCGCATGACTGACCCCTGCACTAATGTAAAGCTTCTGTCTGTTTTAGATTATTTAAAGTTGGAATGTAAATGTATAGTATGTGACGTCTGCACTGATATTGTTCAGGTTCCAAGATACAGTGAGAACATTTGTGGTCCCATGATGCTGGGCAGAGTGAAGCTGAACCTGGAGAATAATGATTATCAAACAGTGCAAAAGTTTGTCTCGGATATCGAATACGTTTTTCACCAATGGACTTCCAACAGGGTGAGTTTCACTCGGGCTTGCAAATGTTACTAATGACAGGAGTCTTCAAAATGTGCTTATATATTGTCTTATTTTTATTGACTGAATTTGGCATTGTTCTTTCTCTTCTTTGTAGGATAATGACTTCAGTAGAATGACCTATAGGCTAAAGGAACTTTTTGAAACCATCTTTAGACTCCTATAACATCACGCCTTAACAAGAGGTCCTTCGACGTGATGGTAATATTTGTGTGAAGGCTATTGTACAGAAATAACAGACAAATAAAACAAAGAATATTTAGACTTCATAAAAAAATAGTGCAGTTGTGAACAATCACTATTAATTTGTGAACGTGTTTCTCTCACTTGTGAGCTTATATGATACTGTGGAGTATGGAAGCTTGTTTCAGCCACGGAATAAAGTTTTCAAGAAACAAATATCTAATATATCTTGACATTTATTTATATCTTGCAATTATGACTTTATTTCTTGCTATTCTGCAAGCTTGCTAAATGCAAGTGTCTGACCATAAAGCCAAGCCACAATACTAACTTTGACAACAAGGTGTTAATCATTTAAAGATACTTTTTCCTGAATAGTAGCGGTTTTACACAAACTTGCAATTTTCACTGGTTTCAAAACACACCACGCTGGATATAACCTGCCATGATAAGATATCCTCGGATAAACTCCTGCGATCCAACAGCTAATGCCAACACATTGCCTTCACATTGCATATTGCATTTCACTTACATTGGATGTCACATTTGCATAGGCTGTACTATTTTAATTCATGATTGGTTGACTGCCAAATTAAAATCTTAAAGGGGTCATGACATGAGAAACCAAATTTGCCTTGATCTTTTGGTATATAAGAGGTCTTTGTACCATTAAAACGTCCTGCAAGTTTCATAGCTTAAGACTTCCTCCCCATTATAAACGAATCATTTATTTATTCAAGCTCTAAATACAGCTCGTTCTGGATCCATGGTAAGAAGTGACGTCACGGTGCGAAGTGACGTACCAGCGTTTGCATATGACCGCCTCCGGCACAAGACAACTACGCTTTAAGCGCAAGACAACTACGCTCATTTCGTATCGTTGTCGCCCCGCGCGCCTCACAAGCGTTCAGTCGACGGACAGCGAGTGGGTCTGTGTTCAGGGAAATTACGATGCCACGCAGATGTGCTGTTCCTGGCTGTGGACAAACAACATCTTTGAATACGCTGCCGAAAGATCCAGTCGTCAGGGCAAAATGGATGCACTTTATTTTTTGCGGACGTCCCAGTCAGGGCAGTGTTAATTTAAGCGTTTGTTCTATACATTTTAAGGATGACTGTTTTGAGAACAAATCCCAAAATGATGCTGGCTTTGCCAGAAAACTGTTGCTCAAAGATAAGTCCGTGCCGACTATTCTGGGCTCAACAACGACGACGCAAACTGTAAGTAATGTATTTAAAACTTTAAACTACTTTTTAAATACGCAGAATCCGCAAATGTTCTGGCTGGGGGCGTTAATAATTGATGCATAGGCACTGACGTTAGCCAATCATAACAGTGGGCGTTAACACTGAACTCTTAAAGGGGAAACACGCCCAAAACAGACTGTTTGAATCAGAGGATGAGAAACAGGGTGGGAAAAGGTCATAAATCAATACATTTTAAAAGTTTTTTGTAAAAAAAAACTATAGTAATACTATAATTGCACCTAAGGGAACATAATAATAAAATTTAAAAAAACATGTCATGACCCCTTTAAACAGAACGATATAATAACGTTATAAACCGGTTAATGATAGATTCTGTTCAGAACATTTAAACTTCATTTTTGTTTTTGTTCCTGTTAAAATTTCGTTAGTTTCCGGGTTTTGTTTTCATTCCTTGAACCAGTTCAGAGCCCAGGGCCCACATTTATAGCAATATACTTTGTTATATTAACCTGGCATAAAAAAAAGAAACAAACTTTGTTGCATTATTTTCCTGTTATCACTATAAAGCTGCTTTGAAACAATGTAATTAGCGCTATATAAATAAAGGTGACTTGACTTGACTATCTGTCAGGTAATATTTTACTTACATGCTGGGTAAAATCTCACAAGGTATTGGGTGTTGCCCAGCCCGCTGCTCTACAGATGGGAGGACACACCTAGTGGAGTGAGGTCACACTCCCAGGAGGCACGGCGCGTCCTGGGCTTGGTTTGCCCAAGAAATGGCATCCACAATCCAGTGGGCCAATCTACTTTTGTCTGGAGACAACTCTCCCCTTCTGCTGTCCCCCAAAACAGACTGAGCTGCTCAGAGTTTCTCAAGCTCTCCAAGTACGCTGCAAGTACACACGCTGGGCGCGTATCGGACACATCAACGATAAGGCTGGGTCTGCCTCGTCATGAGGAAGCGCTTGCAGGTTCACCATCTGATCCCTAAAAGGGGTAGTGGGAAGCTTGGGCATGGTTGGGGTCTGGGTTGGGTTGACCCCGCTCGGGGTCTCAGGATTAAGTGAGAGTATGCCGGCCGACAGAGAACACCTGCAGGTTCCCAACCCTCTTGATGTAAGTGAGCACGGTCAGGAGGGCCGCCAAGGCTGCTAGCATCAGTGAGGAGCCAGTCACTACAGGATGCTAAGGCAGCAGCATCGTCTTTTCCTTGAAGGACTTAACGTCCTGGCGCCTCTTGAGGAACCTGATAATCAGGTTGTGATTTCCTAAACACTTATCGTCCACTCAAGGCTGGCGCTATCTATAGGCAGAGTAGACAATTGCCTATAGGGCCTCTAGCTTTGAGGCAGAGCCTCCATAACTGTAACATCCCCCTATACACTATTCCACCAATTAAGATGGGCAGCAAAATACTAGGGTCTTTGTCCATTGGATATAGATGAATTGTCACTCACCTGAGATGAAATCAATTAATGTCACCGTTTCAAAGCGGGTTCCACCTTCTAAATGTATGACAAGATAGGGTACAACAATGCAACTTTTTTTTGCAGCTGACTGGCACCGAAACGAACACATCCTTCAGGGGCTGCGAAACGATTTTATCCTTTCGCTTCGCAGCCTCTGAAGGATGTGTTCGTTTCGGTAAAGAAGTGCAACTCTTAATGTTGCTGTGTGAGTTGTCATCGTCTATTTTAGAGATTGTAATGTATTCTGAAAATAGACTTGTTCTGTCGAACGGCATCATTTCGGGATAGATCATTTGCCAGTTTATTATAAGTTTTAAAAAATTAGTACCGTTGACGGATCCAGATTAAACATTTTGAATTTGCACGTACAAATTACATTGCGTTGGGAGCTGATTGTAGCAAAATACAAGTACAAGTAAAAGTAGCTTGTTTTCAAAGTAAAAGAGCAAGCACACTTTTATGTGAGTTTCAAAATGTTTTTTTGATGTTATTAATGTTTCAAAAAAGTACCTCAACTGTTTGTATCTTCTAAATTCTGATGATGTTTATATTACTGCTTTAAAATAATACATTTCAGTTAGCAAATCATAAATACTGTTGTTATATAACAGTATAACATATATATAATGTTGTTATATGTAAAAATTTTAAACGGTGTATTCTATTGTAAATAATTAATGTTGCTTTTAATCAATTTGAGCCTGTGACGCTATCCCACTTGAAGGATGTGGTTACTCATATTAAGCCTTCTGGCTCTCCCTGTGATGCTCTCCCACCACGGTTGTTTAGAGAAGTTTTTCTCACTATTTGGTACTGGGTACTTGCTATTGTAAATGGTAGCCTGTCATCCGGTGTGGTTCCTGCAGACTTTAAGCATGCTGTAGTGACACCCCTGATAAAGAAACCTGGTTTAGATCCTACTGTGCTGAATAATTTTAGACCAATATCCAAGCTCCCATTTGTATCTAAAATCTTGGAGAAAATTGTGTATTTACAACTAAAGTCTTTTCTTGATGAGCAGGGTTTATTAGAGATATTTCAATCTGGATTTAAATCCCTACACAGCACGGAGTCAGCACTGTTGAAGGTCTGCAATGACATCCTCTTGGCATGCGACTCCAGCAATAACGTAATCCTGGTCCTGTTGGACCTTACCGCTGCCTTTGATACTGTAGACAACAGCAATCTAATCTCAAGGTTACAGCACCAAGTAGTTCTCTGTGGCACTGTCCTGGAGTGGTTTAGATCCTACCTGTCTGACAGAACATTTCATGTTAAAATGGCTGAGTTTGAATCCCGTGCTGCTCCGCTGTCATGTGGCGTTCCCCAGGGTTCAATTTTAGGTCCCTTGCTTTTTTCATTGTATCTGCTTCCTTTTGGGTCTATTCTTAGAAAACATGGTATCTCTTTCCATTGTTATGCAGACGACTGCCAGATTTATGTACCCTTAAAGCGACATGACACCTGTTCAATTACAGCGCTTTTAGCATGTCTGGAGGACACGCTTTTAGCATGTCTGGAGGATATTCTGTACATCGACCGCCGTTCGGCGGTCGATGTACAGAAGCGGCTCGACCAGCTCAATCAGGCTGGCGCCCGGGTTGGCCTCAAAATCAATCTGGCCAAAACTAAGTGGATGTGCAACGACCAGGTGGCCGACACTACCCTTCATGTCGGCCAGTATCAGCTCCAGCAAGTAGACAGCTATATCTACTTGGGCCAGGAGCTGACCACCGACCACAAGATTGGCCGAGAACTGGCACGACGACGCCGAGCAGCCTGGGTCAGCTTTGGCTCAATTGCCGAGACGGCCACCAACAGAGCCATTGACCCAGACATCAGGGCCGCCCTATTCAACAGCACCGTCCTGCCGGCCATGCTCTATGGGGCCGAGACCTGGACAACGACGGCGGGCCGACCGGCTAAAGCTGGCCGTGACTGAACGCGCAATCGAGCGCCGCATGATCGGGGTCCAACAGATCGACCACGTCCGCAACGAGCAGCTGCGGGCCATGACCAGGGTGGCCGACGCGGTGGACCTGGCCAACAAGGCCAAGAAGCGCTGGGCCGGGCACCTGATGCGGCGGACGGATGAAAGATGGACGCGCGAAGTCACCATCTGGTTGCCGATCGACATCAAGCGGCCACGTGGACGCCCTGCAACACGATGGCGCGACTCACTACGACAAGATCTGGGACACAATTGGATGGGGCTGGCCAGGACCGACAGACCTGGGCAGATCGTTGTGGTCTGCGCTGACCATCTTTGGCCGGCGAAGACAGACCGATTCTGGATTCTGGATTCTGGAGGATATTAAAGCATGGATGGCCTTAAACTTTTTAAATTTTAATGAAAAGAAAACAGAGGTGATAATGTTTGGACCTGGTGGCTCATATGAGACCCCCCTGTTGAGCTGGGTCCTCTAGCCTCGTATCTTAAACCTACAGTTTTAAATCTTGGTTTTAGACTGGACAGTGATTTTAAACTGGACAGCCAAATCAATGCCACAGTCAAATCAAGTTTTTATCATTTAAGGAAGCTGGCAAAGGTGAAACCTTTCCTTTCCAGGCAGCAGTTAGAAACCGTAATCCATGCCTTTATTTCTTTACGGCTGGATTACTGTAACTCTCTTTATTTTGGACTCAGTCAATCCCTACTCGCACGTCTGCAGCTAGTTCAGAACGCTGCTGCACGGGTTTTGACCGGAACCCGGAAGAGAGAACACATTACTCCCGTCCTGGCTTCACTCCACTGGCTGCCTGTGCATTTTAGAGTCCATTTCTAATAGAGATAAAGAGATAAAGAGATTTATCTAAGAGAGATAAAATCCTCTTGTTTACTTTTAAAGTTTTAAATGGTCTTGCCCCGTCTTATTTAACTCAGCTACTCAACCGCTACACTCCCTCCCGGTCACTCCGGTCGGCTGACCAGTTGCTCCTGGTCGTCCCCGGATCCAAGCGGAAGCTCAGAGGCGATAGGGCCTTCTCTGTTTGTGCTCCTAAATTATGGAATGCCTTACCTTTAACCATTCGTCAGGCTTCCTCAGTATCCGATTTTTAAAACTCTCTTACTCTTCTACACTTTGGCCTTCAACCCAAACTGAGACTTGATCCTATTTTGTTAGTATTTGTTCTTAATTGTTTTATTTTTTATATAGTTTTATTGGGTTAGATTTTCACCCCTAGTTTATTATTTTATGATATTGTGACTGTGATATTTTTGTCTTGGTTGATGTTTTGTTGCCTTTATGTACAGCACTTTGTTCAGCTGCTGCTGATGTGAAAGCGCTTTATAAATAAAGTGATGATGATGATGATGATGATGATGATGATGATGAAATACATTTTATGTCTTTCTTTATTACAAAAATGTATAAAATGTTATAAGTATATTAAAATAGAAAAACATTATTTTAAATTGTATTATTTCACAATATAACCATTTTTTTCTGTATTTTTGATCAAATAAATGCATCCTTGATGAGCATAAATATACAGTATATACCCCTTTTTACATTTGAGCCCCTGAGGAACTCTCTGCACCTCCCTAATTGCCAGTGATAATTAATATCATGCTTAGCTACCATTTAAGGAGGGTGATTTTGAATGTGCTTTTAAGTCTTGATTATCAAAACCAAATAAAGAGCAGATGAATAATTATATATATATATATATATTGTGACGAGCGTCCTGGTGTCTCATCAGCGTCGCCCTGGAAACGGAGGCAGAACACCTGCACTTCCTCGTTACCGGCTGATCAGCCCCAGCTGCAGCTCGTCAGCCGGCAGCATTATAAGCCCAGCAGTTCTTGCCACAGAGAGTTCGACCTCCAGAAAGACTGCCGCTAATCTCTCTCTCTCTCTCAATCCCTGTAGACAGCAGCGTGTGACCGGATAGCCGCCATCGAGCACGAGCACGAGCACCCTGCACAAGGATCAAGGTGGAGAGCACAGACTGCACCAGCGCACTTCTACACCTGTTTGTCCCCTTTTCACCATTTGTGTGTCAATAAATCCACCCTCTGGGCATTTATTGAAACAGTCCTTGTCGTGTGATTCTTCACCCCGTGACAAGTGGTGGAGAATGCGGGCAAGTCAGTGAAGAATCACCGACAAGCAATATCACCTTCTTTGACTGTTCTCATCCCTTTTCCTGGATTTTCATCATCTGTCACAGGTGTGCGCTCCTCCCTTTCCCCAAAATGGAAGAACTCCTAAAGCATCTCACCGAGGTCAGCATCCGCCAACAACAGATAGTCGAACACCTGGCCACGCGGCAAGGACAGACCGAGCAGGAGCTCGCAGCTCTCCAGGCTGCCGCCGCCCCACGCGTTCTGCGACCAGATGCCCAGGTACAAGCAACCAAGCTGCTCCCGAAAATGACCCCTCATGACGACGTGGAAGCATTCCTGCAGGTGTTCGAGAACACAGCAACCATGGAGAGGTGGCCTGAGGGTGACTGGACACGGGCTCTGGCACCCCTACTGACCGGTGAAGCTCAGCAAACGTACTTCGCTCTCCCCGCCGCTACCGCTGCCCAGTACGCCGAAGTAAAACGGGAAATTCTAGCCCGGCTGGGCTTATCCTCTACCTGCGCGGCTCAGCAGTTTCACGAGTGGGAGTACAAGTCTCGACTGCCCGCCCGTGCTCAAGCTGCCGAGCTCACGCGGCTCGCGCATCACTGGTTGCTGGACGGATCCCCCTCGGCCGCCCAGGTAGCGGAGCGCGTGGTCATCGACCGTCTCCTCCGGGCTCTTCCCCCGCTCCCATCGACAGGCGGTCGGCATGAGAAATCCGACCACAATGCTCGAGCTCGTGGGGGCCATAGAACTGGCGGATGCGGCCCAACAACGGGACGCTGGGGAGAGAGCGCCACCGTTTCCCCGGAGGGTGGGCCAGGAGCGACGTGCGCCGGAGGGCATCCAGCGACACCAAAGCAGGCCGGGGGTCCCCCTCCCCACGGGATGAGCCCATGCCAACCGAGCCGCCAACACCTCCTACTCGAACCTGGCTGACCGGCTGCATCGTGCACCATGACCTTCCCGCTGGGGCCCCTGAAGCGGAGGTAAAGGTTAACGGGAAACGGTTCCGGGCCGTTCTGGATTCTGGCAGCACCGTCAGCCTGGTCCAGTCTCACGTCCTTGCCCCTCGCACTGAATACAAGTCGTTCCTGCCGATTACCTGTGTCCATGGAGACACTCGGCACGTCCCAGCCCGCCGTGTGACCATCGCTGCCGCTCCAGGATCCTGGCCAGTGGAGGTTGGAGTAATGAAAGACCTTCCGGTACCGGTGTTGATCGGCCGAGACTGGCCCGGGTTTGACCGCCTCCTAGCTTCTCTCACCCAGCCTGCCAACCCGGGGAGCGGCCGTCGTAAACGGGGACCCATGAAGCGGCATCATCAACGGCCCGTCCTTCTGGCCTCGGATAGCGGGAGAGATGGTGAGTCCCCCTCTCTAAATCCTAATCTTTTCCTTGATGTGTTCCAGCAGGTGACGGGAGGGGGCTCGTTTGGCCGGGGAACAACGTGAGGACGACCGGCTGAAGCATTGTTGGGCTCAGGTCCGGATCCTGGATGGAAAAGAAGTTCAGCCTGGGCCCCATCCTCTCCCGCATTTTGTGGTTCAGAAGGGCCTGCTATACTGTGTCGCGCAGCGGAGGGGGGAGGAGAAATTACTGCTGGTGGTGCCTCGTACGAAGACGGAGACCATGCTGGAATTGGCACACTCACACCCCATGGCGGGACATTGTAGACCTTATGCCTTATGCTTCGGACTCCTGGGTCCGTATGAATTAGCTCAAATGATCCATAGGGAATTTTTAATAACTAATCATGAATATGATTAATATTTTGCATACTTCAGTTACATTAAATTGTCGAAAGTGAAGGTGGATTATATGCATATATGAATAATCAATCACAACGAATTATAATTCCTCATTCATATATCAATAATCTTACTTAACTTCGATTGCGAGATAATCTTTAAGGGAAATCAATGTAATTATCAAATCGTTGTTCGTCCAGCGACCAACGATTAGATTAAGTGATTAATCTCTCAATAAAGTTATCCTTCCTTATAAACTCCAAGAAACACCAACCTTCTGGCCGTGAACATTAATATTTCTGGTGTTTATGAATTAAAACTACTTAATGTAGTGAACAGGGAGCGCGGGTAGCTATAATCTACCTCATTGACGTTTGTGGTTTTACGAGCGTTTTTCACAGACACAGTCTTGAATACATTGTTTTAATAAATGCAAACTACAGAGTATAACTGATTACACATAGTGATTATAGGTTTTATACGTCTATGTACAGTTACTTACATTAAACAGACAAGACAAAAACGGGTAACAGATGATGAGAGAAAGAAAGAGATAAAGAGAGAGAGAGAGATTATTCTGCTTTAAGCTGGTGCTATTTAGCAGTAGTAACGCACACCTCGCACGCGCGGGGAGCGATTTACAGAGGTTTTTGGTCGTGCGTTGTAGAGAGAGAGATAAAAAGGGGATGAGAGAGAGAGAGAGAAAATGGTCACGTGTGACCATAGAACAGCAAACATCACAGACCTTTGAGAGAGACATCAATCAAACACCTTAAAACATTAAAACTCGTTAGAGCTTGATACTTGCAAAAGGTTCGTTTGCGTGCACGAGCTGTGTCCAGCCTGCGCGTGTTCTTGGAGCAGAGTGCGCGCGCTCGTGCTGAGGCGCGCGTGTTTGTTGCCAGAGCAAGCTGTTCGCGGGAGTTTTGAAGAAGGCGCCTCTTTGGAAGGGAAGTTGCTGAAGGAATTCAGGCTTCGTTCGTTTGACTCGTAGGTGGAAACGAACACAGTGGAATTTGAAAATTAAACAAAAGACTGAGATAAAGCAAATAAAAGGAGGGAACTCCTGAAGGAGTTCAGGTCCGAAGATTTCACATGATGAGCAGACGAAGGCAGGACGCGAGAGCAGAAGAGAGCGGGAGGAGCTTTGGGCTCTCTCTTTTAAAGGAATGTAAGGATAACGCCTTCTCATGGCGGATCGTCCAATCACCTTCAGTGATCTGAGAGCGGGAGACTTTTCTTTGTCTGCTGGGAACATCCCTCTTGCTCGGATTACCACAGCGTTTGACTTAAAACTTTTCAGCCCCAGAAATATGAAATGTGTAAAACAATATACGTTACTGCATTCTGCTATCGGAATTCGACTCCGTTAGATTTAGAGAATTACAAAGATACGAAACACATCATATTAACATTAATAGGAATACAAAGTTATATTATTATGCATTAGTATAGACATTTAAAGTTCGATTAATGTTACACTAGGACATATATATGCTTTCCTATGGTTTATAAACACATCTTAACACATAAAATGGCTATATTTGGTACATTTTAAGGGTGACTTTATGGTGAAAGTCCTTTCCTTTGTCTGAGGCCATGTGGTGTCTTGGTATGTGTGTGTGTGTGCTTCTAATTCAAAGGAATGTTTGGGTGTCGCATTACATGTTGGTGTGAGCCATGTTGGGGCTGGGTTCTATGGGGAGCCACCAAAATGTCTTGTCTTTTCAGACCATTTAATGAAGTGTTCGCGATTCCCTAATTTGACCAGATGGCAGTCAATGTTGCAACATATTCCCCCTTTTTGTTCGATTAAGTCAGGGGATGGACTTCATCGAACAACAAATTAGCACAATGGATGACAGGTGGTTTCAAGGCTGAGGGTTCAGCTCAAATGATGATGATGTAGTCGGTGGCTTGGCACCCCTTTTCCGGGGATTCCGTGTGAAACCTCCCGACACAGAGTTCGTGAGCTTGACTGTGGATGTTTGCATCTCGTTGCGTCTGTTGCAGGATGAAGGCCAAGACGAGTGTCGGTGCGTGGTCGGTGACCTTGGAAATGTACAACAGTATCAGCTGCGGTCCAGGTTTGGACACAGGTGAGGGATGTGTTGACAGGAGCAATGTTCATGAGTTGGGACCCCCTTTTCTCAAACCAGAGATCTCCTTCTGGATCTAAGGTGACGTTGTAGTTCTTAAAGGATGGGAGTTCCAGTGCTGTCTGGTACTCTTTGCTCGGAAGATGGTACCATGACAGGTTGCCGAGGTGTGAGATGGCACCTGTCGGTACTTGAGTCGGCATACTCTGGCTGAGCAGGTTGACACGGCTGGTTGTATCATGCTGTTCATGAGTGACAGTGGCTGTGTGCGCAGGTGTGTTAGCCAGCCATCGTTCACCTGCTCTTTTTTTTTTTCTGCTTGTGTCTCTGTGACTTTTGTGCGAGGCTCAGCTTCAGCAAGGCCGCGTGTGTGGCTGGCCAGGGGTTGCAACTCGCAGATTCCTTCAGGGTTGTCTTTGAGGAAGGGCTTGCTAGGGCAGAGAGAGTGAATGTCTTTGGTCAAGGTGCACCCGTGCAGGTTTGGGGCCGGGTACAACAGGGCGTCGCTGTCGTGGTAGGCCACCACGTCTGGAGTGCATATCTTGAAATGGGTCCTGCTTTTCCAGGACCCGATGTTGACAATGTCTTTGAGCCTGTAGGCTCGGTTTGACTCGATGATGGGTAGGTTTAGGAGAAAACCCACTTCTCTCTGCTCGGGGTTGACGTGAAGTGGGGTGGCGCAACCCAGAGAGTGAGCAAGGTGTGTTTGTAGAGGGTCAGCTGGCGTGGTGATGCTGGAAGCCAGCACAGTTCGCACAAGGCTTAAGAGTTTCAGGTACGGTGGGATTGCACCTGTGGCTAGGCTGTCATTGGAGGAGCTAACCTCCCACAGCATGTCTATCGTTAGCGCTGTAATCAGCGGAGTCTGGGCAAAGTCTTTCTGGAAGATATTAAACAGCGGTTTCATTGGGTTCACAGTCTGGTTCGCTGCGTTGACACTGGACATACCAATGTTAAACAGAGTTCTGGCGGCAGCTATGGCTCCGAGCAACGCTCCCAGGAACCGTTCGGATCGGTGGTTTTGCGAGTCCTGATTGCGTGGCAGTCACCTTCTCAAGTTGGTTGAGCAGGTGTTCGACCTTGGCTTTGGCGTGAGAGAGGGAGTCCTCTGTCCGTTGGGCACTTGCCCAGATGTATGGGGCTGCGGTGCTGGGGTAGTGTGCTCTGTAGACCGGGCGGGACTGGATGAGTCGACCATACACTGGCTGAGTGTAGGTTCCGCAGTCGGTGATCAGGAGTCTCAGTTGTTCTCTCGGTGGCAGCTGTCCTCTGGATGGCTGACAGCACAGCATGACGACCCACAGCAGCAACCTGGTACAGATGACAGGGAGAGAGAGAGAGAAAGGGAAGGAAGAGGCAAACGAGGGGTTGTCTTTGGTTGGACAGGGCAGTTCTTTTGCTTTGTGGGTGGCAGCTAGGTTTAGCTCGCCTTGGCCCATGTTTTGTCACATCCTTCTGCCAGCCTTTCGCTTGCTTCAATGTCTCGTCAGTGACTCTGGTGCTGTGTTGTGCCGCACATGATGCGTCATAGATAAGCATTGGCATGACCCCCCTTTTGCAACTGTTCAGCACAAGCTTTTGCGCTGTGATGTCAACAGGTGCAGAACCCGTAATGTTGTGTGTATGCAGCGTGTGCATGTTATGCAGCGGATTGAGGCACTGGCTGTCAGTGAGCTCAGACGGCGTGCAAGGGAGGCAGGAGGGGTATAAGTGGAGGCAATGCCAAGTCGTTGTTGTGGTGTCAGAAGCCCGCATGTCCGCTATGTGGGGTGTTGCAGACAGCGGAGCCCGCGTAAGCGGCACAGGGTTAGGCAGTGTAGCCTGTAAAAGTCTTATGCAGTGTGTAGTCGTTGCAACTGTGAGGGCGGGTGGGTGGGTCGGGTGTGACCACCGCTTTCCGTTTAGTGCGCCAGGCTTGGCGCGGGCATGAGTTTGGTCATGTGGCTGCAGGTCAGTCTTGACCTTGGCGCAGCATTTGTTAAAGTCTTTTGTGGGCTGGAAGGTGCAGGGTAGCGAACTTGAAACTTGACCTGTTGCTAAGTCTGTGTCGTTGTGACTGGCTGTGGGAGTTCCCATGAACTGTGTGACCTGGCAGTCTGGCTCTGTAGAAAGTCTCGTGACCTCTGTGATCTGACAGTCTGGCTCGGGTGGCCTGTGTGACTGGATGGGGAGAGGTTCTGGCACTTGAGCCCAAAGAGTTCGCTTTTTGAAGTCCAGTAAGGGCTCGAAACGATCCAGCAGGTCTTTGCCAATGATGAGTGGATGAGTGTTCATTGGTGAAACGTACACAGGGTGAGTCAGCGACATAAAACCTATTGACAGGTGGATTAGAGTTAGCTGTTCGAGCCGGATGCTATTTTGGCTGTATGAATGCACATTTAGCTCACAAGTGTGGGATTCAAAAGTTCGATTCTGTCTCTTAGCTTCGACTTTGAGTCTTTTGAAAAGTTGAGATGAGATCACAGTGAGGTCTGCTCCTGTGTCTATCAAGGCTTCAAGTTTCACTTCCTTCTCCAAAGTGCAGGCTAGGTAGGGTTTCCTGGTCACCCCCCTTTCAAGAAGGTTTCCCAGAAACTGTGGCACCGGGGCTGTTGTTGTCAGCCGGAGTGAATGGTAGGTGTTGTCAGTTTGTGATGCAACAATGAGTGAGTGAGTGGAGCTGCTATTTGGTGATGTAACAGCAAAGTTCATGGGTTGCGATTTGATAACAATGTCTGGTGGGTTGTCCCCGGGAGGGACGTGTGGCTTGCTGCGGGGGCAGCTAGCCGGAACAGCACTTTCTGGGACTTTGTGATGTTGGTCCCAGGTGTGATGTGTTGTGCTGTTTCGTGTAGTGTGTGCAGCTGTCAGCTGTGGTGCTGGAGCGGAGCTGTCACTTTGTGGTGTGACAGCTAGCTCTGTAGTCTGTGGGGGACGAGCAGTGTTCGTGGTGCTTGGCTCAGGCAGATGGCAGTCAGACAGGGTGTTGGTTTCAGTTCTTATGCTTAGACATAAGATGTCTGGTTCGTCCTTGTCTCTCTTGCGATGTTTCTTGTGAAGAAACTCTTTCAGCATCCTCACGATCTCTGCTGTCTCCGATGTGGCTGCACTGTGTTTTTCTGGTGTGCGATGAGGCTTGGGCTTACCAGTAGCATGTCGAGAGGGGTTCCAGGGCTGGCTTTCTGGGCTTGGAGTTCTGGACGGCGGGTGATGCAGGTCCAGAACCTCTTAGAGCGCTCGCTCCGATGCTTTGGATGAGCACCGTCACGGTTGTGCTGCCCTCTGCTGGCTTGGAACGGTCTTGACTCTCTGTGGTACAGTCTGTGACTGTGGTGCTGTTGGGCACCTTCTGTGTCTAGCTCTGAGCAGTGCTCAGAGACAGAGTCGATTGTGGGGTCTTTTACAGTCTTTTTGGAAATAGTCTTTTGCTTGGTGTAAGCTTTTGTGGACCAAGTCACGTAGCTGTTGGGTGGACATGCCACGTGGACAGGCCAGAACGCCTAAGTGGTGACTCACTGTGGATGCAGATTTCGGAGGAACAGCGTCCTGAAGTTGACATCTTCTTCCATACCGGGCTCGTTTCGTGCTCCGAAGTAGGCGTGTCGGAGTCGGCCGTAGTAGGTCTGTGGGTGTTCAGGTCGGGCCTGTTTGATGTCCATGGCGGCGATGAACCCTGATCTGACTCTGGATCAGAGAATTCACGGATCAAAGCTTGTCGCAGCTGCTGGTAGTCCCTTTTGACAGTCTCTGGTTGACGGTCTAGGAAGCTGCGCACGTCACGGCTAGAAGTAATTCTGAGCAGGCAAAACTTGTCCCAAGCTGTCACGTTGGCGACAGTTTGCAGGTGAAAGTCAATGTCTTGAAGGTAAGCATGTACATCATGGCCTCCTGCAAGGTTTGGAGTGAACGTGGGGATGTTTCTGGCCAACTTGTCAAAGTTTGTGGGGGGAGAGCTGTGGCTGGGGGCCCAATCGTCTGGAGGGGATTCTGACCCTTTTCAGCTCCGCCCCCTTCAGCTTTGGGAGCCGTGCCGCGCTTAGCGTTAAGTGTTCTCTGTGAGGGCTCCCCCCTTTCTGCTGACAGGGGTTTTTGTTGGCTGGCTGGTGTGTACCGGCTGGTCAGGGAAACTTTGTGGTGTGTGTTTCCCCTACCCGGTCACTATTAAGTCTGTAAGAATGTCTCAGTTCTTTGTGAACAATGTCAAGTTCGTCTCTGAGATCGTGTCTCTGCAGAGTAAGCTCATGGATTTCAGCTCTGGCCACCTGTAAGTGTTTTTCACAGGCTGTGGCTTTAGCGTTTTTGTCTCTTAGTTCAGTCTTTGCTCTCTCGAGAGGAGGGAGGCGTCACTTTGTTGGAGTCTTTCGTCGAGTTCTTTACAGGTTTCTTTTCTCCGACTGTTCTCTTTGGTCTGTGGCGGTCAGGAGAAGTAGCTGTTCTAGACGACTTTGGGTGTGGGCCTGGTTCCTCCGGGCCTCCTCTGCTTGAAGCTTTAGCGCTGCTGCTTTCTGCTCCAGGGTCGATGTGGCTCCTTTCGCTGAGCCGTGCCTGGGCGACGAGTTTGTGTGCGAGGCTTCCGACGATCTTGGCCCAGTCCTTGTAGTTGTAGCTCTGTGTCGGATCGTGGGTCATCAGTTCGACCAGGTCGGCGGTCCAGCTGTTCTCGGCTCCGGGGCTCTGTGTCAGCGGCGTCTCCGGACAGAAGTCGGTCGTCATGGCTCTCAACCACGACTCGAGTTCGTCCCACTGGGCAGCCATACTGGACGGCCGTGACCTTGGCACATGTAGGCGAGAGAGAACACAGAACACACACACAAAGAGACCAATGCAAGTTCGTTTTAAGGTTAACGAGTTATGATCATACGGCTATGCCGTTCATGAGAATTTTGGGGCTAACTGATGCCAACAGTTAGACAGTTCGCGGAGCCAATTAACTTGGGTCGTTTGAGGACCTGCACTAGAGGTTGTGACGAGCAGTAGCCTGGCGGGTCACGTGGTGGCCCCGGGCTGCTGGTGGTCACTCTACTGCTTAGCTTCTTTGATGGCTCTCTCAGGTTACTGTTTCTAGGTGAAATGAAAGAAACAAATCACAACAGAACAAAGGATAGAACAGATCAAAGTGAAATAAGATCAAACAATAGTAACACGGTATGTGTTAGAGAGAATAAGGAGGCCTAAGCCTATTACCACTGCCAGAGTTTACGATAGGGCCTACAGGTGAGTGGGGCTATCGGGGTAGAAAACCTAGGAAGATGGTGAGGCTTGGAGAAAGGGATATAGGCCAAACACTTAAATGACCGGGGAATATCTAATATTCTGTGGCTTATACTAAGTGTATAGGTTTTACCTTATTTAGTTTGCCTGGGGTGAAATGAGGTCACTTAGGTGGGAGTCAGCGGCGCGGTCAACCTTCTCGACGGTCCCACACACTCGAACGCAGTGAACCCGGGCCTTCTGTTACTCTGTGTACGACGGTGCGACCTTCTCAAACAACTTGCGACCTTAAACACAACCTGGCAACACCAAGGTGTCAACCGCCAGACAGCACAACAAAATTGGGTTTTCCCCGGAAACCCTGCCCTGCAGAAGGCCCTGGTTCAGGTAATTGTCCCGAAATTGCCTTGTGTGTCAGCTGGCGTGGTTGACTTTACCCTTGGAGTGCCAAATTGCTGATGTAGCAGTTGCGTGCCGCCCCAATGGTAAGAGACAGAAGCGTCCGAGGTTCACTCACGGCCAGTGTCGGTCGTGACGACCAGGTGACCCCGCTCGCTGGAAACCAACCAGAGATGACTGTCAAATCACCACAGCGCCCTAGGGGAGAACTACACATAAACACACAAAAAGGGGGTAAACAGGTGAAAGTTAAAGTCAATTAAGGCTTTCTTGTTTAACCAAGTTTAGTAATTATGTATGTAGAAATAAAGGCAAAGGCTTTGAAATAATGGTACAACAAAAAGGGAATTATGATAATGTTGGTGATTATCAGAATAACCTAACCTAAAAGAGAGATAAGAAAATAGGAATTAGATATTTTTTGAGAAAAAAAAAATTTAATAATAAATTTTTTTTTTAATAAAATAAAATAATGAAAAGACAGGATGACCCCAGAAGAAGAGACAGGCCGCAGTAGTGGGTCTGTCCCACAAAGGGGCGTATCTCCTCTCAGCGGTCAACCTGTTTGAACAGACAAACTCATTCAAATTAAATTCAAACTGGTTTGAATTCAAATCTAAATAAGCCTGTGCAGAAATGTAAAAATCAGAGTGATATTTTATAATAATCCAGATGACGTTAAAGCATCAGTAATTACTATGAAATAATCAGAAGGGAAAGATGAAATAAGTACACACTTCAAAGAGTGAAAGGAGGAAAAGAGTGGCACCGACTTAGTATCCACAAGGCCACGTGGTGGCGCTGTTTCCTTCTAGTGGATGACAGTGGCTGACAGCCAAAAAGATTTAAATCCAAAATTAAATCTGGTTTAACTCGAATTTAGATAAGCGTGTAAGGGGATTGAGAAATCAGAATGATATTGTACAATAATTAAGATGCATTAAAGTATCAGTAATTATTATAAAATAATCAGACGAGAAAACAGAAATAAAGCAATTCACACAGAATTGGAAACAGAAAAAACGAGGTTGAATGAACCGCTTTAGCGGGAGGCGGCCACTAGGTTGGGCGGACTTCCCTCTAACTGGGCTCTCAATGGCTGGGCTGGGATTTAATTTAAGTTTTAATTCACCTCTTGTTTGAACCAAACTCAAAGTAAATGTACCAGTCACAAGCAGGAAAATTGTCTAACACAAAATAATATTCGCACGAGCAAAGCTGGAAATGCCAATAATTATTGAGAATTTAGACATAAGCTAATTCACTATTCATCATAGAACACTTGAATTTAGCAGTACGAGAGCATTATCTGAAACGGCCACGAGATGGCGTAGTCGCGCTCATGCAGGCTGACGTCAGTGGGAGGCGGGTGCTCACGCAGGGTGACGTCGTTGGGGCGCGTATTTGAGACTTGAACACCTAAAAGGACCTCTGGTGTTTAGTCCGCGGAATTACCAACCAATTTTAAATGTGACTCTAAAGAGCTCAGAGCGTTCAGCTCAGTCACGTGCTGATTTTCTGCAATAAAATCACAAAGGAAACAAGATCCTCTACAGATCTTCGGGTGCTATACTGCACAAGAGAGACGTGTCAGGACTTCTTCACTGCACTTATTACTCAAATGTGAAAAACAGGAATTATCATCTGTTGTTGGGTTCCCGTAAACATTTAACCACAATAGCACTTATGATTTAAAAATGTCTTAGGTTTACAAAATGGGTAGCTAATCCAATTTTCGACCAGGAGTTATCGTTATTTTAACGATCTAATATTATTATTAGGCCTATTATCGAAACGGAGGAGACTCGCTCTGTTCCAATCTACCGCGTGAACAAAGAAACTCGTTTGATTTCAAGCGGGCTAAAGCAATATTAATTACAGGCTGAACAGAGATTCTTTTCTCTAGGACATTTAACCGGTATTGCCACTTCCAGCGTCTGTTAATATGCTTGAGCTGAGCTGGCTCGGCGCCAGTCAGTTCTTCAGTGAGCGCGCGTGGGTAACACAATATTAAGAATGTACGGAATGTACAGAGATTCTGTTCTCTTTACCGAAACAATATTAATATAATACATCGAAGTTTATTTTAGCAATTAACAGGGGCTGAAAATGTTAAACATATCTAGCAGGGGTCAATTTGCTTTGACTGAGATCGGCTTCGTGCCCTTCTAACAGTCCTTCAGTGAGCGCGCGTGGTTTTTGCCTTACTAGGGCGCGCTTGTTTCCTCAATGGGAGCGCGTGGGCTCTCGCTGGAGCGCGCGCGTTACATTAATACACAATATAGACAGACTGAAACTGATTTGCTCGTAAAACACAAAGTTTGAGATTGCCCGCATTCTCCACCAAAAATGTAGACCTTATGCCTTATGCTTCGGACTCCTGGGTCCGTATGAATTAGCTCAAATGATCCATAGGGAATTTTAATAACTAATCATGAATATGATTAATATTTTGCATACTTCAGTTACATTAAATTGTCGAAAGTGAAGGTGGATTATATGCATATATGAATAATCAATCACAACGAATTATAATTCCTCATTCATATATCAATAATCTTACTTAACTTCGATTGCGAGATAATCTTTAAGGGAAATCAATGTAATTATCAAATCGTTGTTCGTCCAGCGACCAACGATTAGATTAAGTGATTAATCTCTCAATAAAGTTATCCTTCCTTATAAACTCCAAGAAACACCAACCTTCTGGCCGTGAACATTAATATTTCTGGTGTTTATGAAATTAAAACTACTTAATGTAGTGAACAGGGAGCGCGGTAGCTATAATCTACCTCATTGACGTTTGTGGTTTTACGAGCGTTTTTTCACAGACACAGTCTTGAATACATTGTTTTAATAAATGCAAACTACAGAGTATAACGGATTACACATAGTGATTATAGGTTTTATACGTCTATGTACAGTTACTTACATTAAACAGACAAGACAAAACGGGTAACAGATGATGAGAGAAAGAAAGAGATAAAGAGAGAGAGAGATTATTCTGCTTTAAGCTGGTGCTATTTAGCAGTAGTAACGCACACCTCGCACGCGCGGGGAGCGATTTACAGAGGTTTTGGTCGTGCGTTGTAGAGAGAGAGATAAAGAGGGGATGAGAGAGAGAGAGAGAAAATGGTCACGTGTGACATAGAACAGCAAACATCACAGACCTTTGAGAGAGACATCAATCAAACACCTTAAAACATTAAAACTCGTTAGAGCTTGATACTTGCAAAAGGTTCGTTTGCGTGCACGAGCTGTGTCCAGCCTGCGCGTGTTCTTGGAGCAGAGTGCGTGCGCTCGTGCTGAGGCGCGCGTGTTTGTTGCCAGAGCAAGCTGTTCGCGGGAGTTTTGAAGAAGGCGCCTCTTTGGAAGGGAAGTTGCTGAAGGAATCAGGCTTCGTTCGTTTGACTCGTAGGTGGAAACGAACACAGTGGAATTTGAAAATTAAACAAAAGACTGAGATAAAGCAAATAAAAGGAGGGAACTCCTGAAGGAGTTCAGGTCCGAAGATTTCACATGATGAGCAGACGAAGGCAGGACGCGAGAGCAGAAGAGAGCGGGAGGAGCTTTGGGCTCTCTCTTTTAAAGGAATGTAAGGATAACGCCTTCTCATGGCGGATCGTCCAATCACCTTCAGTGATCTGAGAGCGGGAGACTTTTCTTTGTCTGCTGGGAACATCCCTCTTGCTCGGATTACCACAGCGTTTGACTTAAAACTTTTCAGCCCCAGAAATTTGAAATGTGTAAAACAATATACGTTACTGCATTCTGCTATCGGAATTCGACTCCGTTAGATTTAGAGAATTACAAAGATACGAAACACATCATATTAACATTAATAGGAATACAAAGTTATATTATTATGCATTAGTATAGACATTTAAAGTTCGATTAATGTTACACTAGGACATATATATGCTTTCCTATGGTTTATAAACACATCTTAACACATAAAATGGCTATATTTGGTACATTTTAAGGGTGACTTTATGGTGAAAGTCCTTTCCTTTGTCTGAGGCCATGTGGTGTCTTGGTATGTGTGTGTGTGTGCTTCTAATTCAAAGGAATGTTTGGGTGTCGCATTACATGTTGGTGTGAGCCATGTTGGGGCTGGGTTCTATGGGGAGCCACCAAAATGTCTTGTCTTTTCAGACCATTTAATGAAGTGTTCGCGATTCCCTAATTTGACCAGATGGCAGTCAATGTTGCTACAACATCTCGGGCCGGCCAACACGGTCCAACGGATTCGGGACCGGAATGGACGCCGAGGTGAAATTGTTCTGCCAGGCCTGCCCCACCTGCCAGGTAACGTCACCCAGGAAGCCTCCCCCCAGCCTGCTGATACCGCTACCCATCATCGAGGTGCCCTTCGAGCGCATCGGGATGGACCTTTGTGGGGGGGGCCGTTGCCTAAGTCTGCCGGGGACATGAACACATCCTGGTGATCGTCGACTATGCCACCCGGTACCCAGAGGCTATCCCCCTGCGGAAGGCCACCGCAAAAGCCATCGCTCAGGAGCTCTTCCTGTTGTCTAGCCGAGTTGGCATCCCAGCGGAGATCCTGACCGATCAGGGAACTCCCTTTATGTCCCGGCTAATGGCTGACCTCTGCCGGCTGCTGAAGGTGAAGCAGTTGAGGACCACGGTCTACCACCCACAAACGGATGGTCTGGTCGAACGTTTTAACCAGACTCTGAAGCAGATGCTAAGATGGGTCGTGGCTGAAGACAGGCGTGACTGGGACCTCATGATCCCCTACGTCCTCTTCGGCATCCGTGAGGTTCCCCAAGCCTCAACTGGCTTCACCCCGTTCGAGCTACTCTTTGGTCGACAACCACGGGGCCTCCTGGATGTGGCGAAGGAAGCCTGGGAGCAGCAGCCGGCAGTTCATCGTTCAGTCATCCAGCACGTAAGAGAGATGAGGGAAAGGATTGACCGGGTCATGCCATTAGTCCGGGAACACCTAAGCAAAGCGCAGCAGGCTCAACAGCGTCACTACAACCGGGCGACCCAGCCACGGGAATTCCGTCCCGGCGATCGGGTCATGGTCCTAGTCCCCACAGCCGCATGCAAATTCCTTGCTACCTGGCAAGGGCCGTACACAGTGCTGGAGAAGATCGGCCCGGTGACTTATCGAATCCGCCAACCAGGCCGGCGAAGAACGGAGCAGCTGTACCACGTCAACTTGCTGAAAAAGTGGGTTGGGACTAGGGACCAGCTCGTCGCCCTCGCCCATACAGAACCCATAGTGGTAGACACCAATCCCCACCTCTCGGCCGCCCAGAAGGGAGAGCTGCAGCACCTGATCGGTCAGTTCTCTGATGTTCTCCCCTCTTCCCGGGCAGACCAATGTCATCCAGCATGATATCCAGACGCCTCCCGGAGTCATTGTCAGGCAACGGCCCTATCGGGTCCTTGAAGCCTCGTCGGCGAGCTATCGAGGAGGAAATACACCAGATGCTGAAGTTAGGGGTGATCGAGCCTTCACGCAGCCCATGGTCCAGTCCAATCGTCCTGGTCCCGAAACCGGATGGCACCCTCCGTTTCTGCAACGACTATCGCCGCCTGAATGAAGTCTCTCAGTTTGACGGCTACCCCATGCCGCGGGGTGGACGAGCTTCTGGATCGGTTGGGAAGGGCCCGGTTCATCTCAACGCTGGACCTCACAAAGGGTTATTGGCAGGTACCCCTTTCAGAAAATGCCAAACCTAAAACTGCTTTTCCACCCCTAGTGGCCACTGGCAATACCGGACCCTTCCCTTCGGCCTTCACGGGGCACCCGCCACGTTCCAGCGTATGATGGACATCCTCTTACGGCCCCATCAAGCGTATGCTGCAGCCTACCTGGACGACGTGGTGGTCCACTCCGTTTCGTGGGAGGATCATCTAGAGAGATTGCGGAGGGTGCTTTCCGAACTCCGGAGGGCTGGACTCACCGCCAACCCCCGCAAGTGCCACCTGCACTCTCAGAGGCAAAGTACCTGGGGTTCCAAGTGGGCCGAGGACTGATTCGCCCACAGGAGAAAAAGGTGGAAGCCGTACGCTCCGCCCCGAGAACCGACGACGAAAACCCAGGTACGAGCCTTCTTGGGGCTGGCGGGGTATTATCGCTGCTTCATCCCTAACTTCTCCTCCTTAGCCGCCTCCCTGACAGATCTGACCAGGAAGGGGCAGCCGGAGAAGGTGCAGTGGTCGTCGGCATCGGAAGAGGCCTTCCAAAGGATCAAGGAAGCCCTCACGTCGAGCCTGTCCTCCGAGCCCCAGATTTTAGCTGCCACTTCCTGCTGCAGACGGATGCCTCCGACACGGGACTGGGAGCCGTCCTGTTACAAGTGCAAGAAGGGGAGGAGCATCCTGTCCTGTATATCAGCAAGAAGTTGACCCCAGCCGAGAGAAACTACGCCGCTGTGGAAAAGGAAGCTCTAGCCGTCAAGTGGGCAGTCCTGGAGCTGCGGGTACTATCTCCTTGGCCGAAAATTCACCCTTGTCACCGACCACGCGCCCCTCCAGTGGATGGCCCGTGCCAAAGACACCAATGCCAGGGTGACTCGTTGGTTCCTCGCGCTCCAGGACTTCCACTTCGTTGTGCGTCACCGTGCAGGGGCCGCGCACGCCAACGCTGACGGTCTATCACGGATCTGGGCAGCTTTTGCAGGTCTGTCAGGGGTCACTCCCCACCCACCCCCTATTAATCCCCTACTGTCTCATGCTTCCAACAGGACCAGGACGACGCTTAGGGGGGGGGAGTGTGACGAGCGTCCTGGTGTCTCATCAGCGTCGCCCTGGAAACGGAGGCATAACACCTGCACTTCCTCGTTACCGGCTGATCAGCCCCAGCTGCAGCTCGTCAGCCGGCAGCATTATAAGCCCAGCAGTTCTTGCCACAGAGAGTTCGACCTCCAGAAAGACTGCAGCTAATCTCTCTCTCTCTCAATCCCTGTAGACAGCAGCGTGTGACCGGATAGACCGCCATCGAGCACGAGCACGAGCACCCTGCACAAGGATCAAGGCGGAGAGCACAGACTGCACCAGCGCACTTCTACACCTGTTTGTCCCCTTTTCACCATTTGTGTGTCAATAAATCCACCCTCTGGGCATTTATTGAAACAGTCCTTGTCGTGTGATTCTTCACCCCGTGACAATATGTTAATTCACTGAAAAATATTCCCGTGTCTCACCGTGTAGAATCCCGTGTATTCCCACTCAAATTATATTACGGTGCCTTGAAATGCTGGAAAATATGGCATATGGAAAAGAGCAACCAGGACAGTCTTCACATTTTCACCATTTGTGTTCCATAGAAGAAAGTTTTATTCTTTGAATAAATGCAAGACCATCTGGATTTCATAGTGTGTTTTCTGTCAATTGAAAAAAAGATGCTTTCTACGTCAGGAACATGTTAGTAGACTAATTTTTATTTCAAGAAGGACTTTAGATATAGAAAAAAATATGAACAACGTATTTTTGGCAGCAAACATTAAAGGATTAGTTCACTTTTAAAATGAAAATTCTGTCATCGTATACTCACCCTTAAGTTGTTTCAAACCTGTATGAATTTCTTTCCTCTGCTGAACACAAAGGAAGATATTAGAAGAATGTCAGTAACCAAACAGTTTTTGGTTCCCATTGACTACTATAGTATATTTTTTTCCTACTATGGTAGTCAATGGGAACCAAAAACTGTTTGGTTACTGACATTCTTCTAAATATCTTCCTTTGTGTTCAGCAGAGGAAAGAAATTCATACAGGTTTGAAACAACTTAAGGGTGAGTTTATGATGACAGAATTTTTAATTTTAAAAGTGATCTAATCCTTTAAGGAAAGCAGATTTGTTTCACAGATGGAAGAATCCAGGTAAACAACATTAGAAGAGCAAAGGCCTGTAAGTTTAGTTTACAAAATAAATAAATAAAAAGGTTAGAAATCTAATCAATAGACTTAGGTTCAGAATTGCTCAAATACACAACTAGATAGCCTTTCACAAGACATAAACTCTTAGAGCCAAGGACAGCATTTTTCACAATTATCAGTCATTTCGCAGTTCACTAGATGAGAGAAAAGCAGTTCTTTCCCAGCCTGGGCATTAGTGGCAAACTTCATGGGAAAATAGTACAAAATCATAAATAAATAAAAAAAAGTGTGCATCTCGGTTATACACCTGGAATACATTTTTCTATTAAGGGCATGTCTCGAGAAAGTTCATTCGACTTTTTATGCACGTGTGTGATTACAACTATAAACAACTTATACTGTTTTTATGAACTCAATAAAAATAGTAAAATTAAAGCAAACTCTAAACTACTTTCATTTGGTTTTCATTGTTGAAGGATCGATGTATCAAGAGATGAGTTTAAAAAACAAACTATCTTGACTTAAATGAGCAACACGACACACACCTAAATGTGTTTTCAACTTCACACACTCAAATAGGACATAAATGTGATTACAGCAAACTATTGTGCGTCAAAGAACAAACAGGATCTTCTAAGATCATTTTGTTCCACTTGGCAAATAGCTGTTAAGACCCACATTGCAGTAGATTTCTGCCTGATGACTGAATGTCTCTATCTTGTCCATTTTGCTCAAAAAAGTGCTCATTGTGCTCATCCATGTCCTCAGCTAAGCTCCAGTCATTTCCCTCTTGATTTATAATGTGCTGCTGTTGTGTTGAAATAATCTGCAGTTCTGTTTTCATATAGACCTTTGAATTCATTCTATTTGTGAACGTCAATCAAAGACTCTTCTGTTTGGAGATGAATGTGTCTGGTCTAGTTGTGGATTGTTTTTCTGTCAAGAGTGGATTTCATATTTTAACTTTTAGAATAGTGATTCAAATTCCACTAATATGACATTGGAGCTGATGACTGATCCGTGTATGCTGCTTTATTCTCAAGGAATTCGGATTGGTGGTGTTTTGCCACAGTTAGGACTTGACGCAGAACAATGGGTCAAATTGTTTGAAAGCTGCTTTTTTTTTTGTCTGACATAACTTTTAGCAATATGTGTATTCATGTAGTATTAGCAGAAAATCCCTCAGGACTAAACGTAAACGTTCAAAATGTTCAAAAGTTTGTCAGTAGGATTTTTATTTTATTTTAGATTAGTTAAACTGATCCAATGTGACAGAAAATACTTTTTTGTGACAATGTAAATTTCAATTAACGCCATTCTGTAGAAAATGTATCAGTTTTCACAAAAATAAGCAGCACAACTGCTTTCAACATTGATAACAATAAGAAATGTTTCTTGAGCAACAAATCAGCATATTAGAATGATTTCTGAAGGATCATGTGACACTGAAGACTGGAGTAATGATGCTGAAAATTCAACTTTGCATCACAGGAATTAAATACTTTTTAAAAATATTTTAAAATAGATCATTTAAATTGTAATCATATTTCACAATATTACTGTTCTACTGTATTTTTGATCAAGTAAATGCAACCTTGCTGAGAATAAGAGACTTTTAAAAACAGGTGTGCTTGAAAGGTGTACATTCAGCCAGGCATTATCGCCTAATAAACCTGATGCGAAGCTATGGTACATTATTTCATCGTGTTACAGAAGTTATTCCCAAATAAATGAATAAATGGACATGAAACACGAATATGAGTTTGAAATTATACGAAAAGAAAGAGACGGCGGAGTGATATGAGAGACTGCTTCATATGAAATCGGTTGACTGGGATTGTGGTCCATAAAACGAATGGTCATTTCACTAAATAATCAATTAAAATATCAGAATTGAAAAGAGAGCAGTTCTTTCAGGCTTTTCTGTAGCTCAGTGGTAAGAGCATTGCGTTAACAACGCAAGGTTGTTGGTTCGATTCCCAGGGGATTGCACATACCTATGTATAAATGAATAGGATAATGCAATGTAAGTCGCTTTGGATAAAAGCGTCTGCCAAATGCATAAATGTAAAATGTAAATGTATTACATTTATATCTTATGCATGAGAATTTTGTGTTTCAAACTATGGATCTAGGCAACACTTTTAGCTATTTGGGTGAGGGCAATGGCTAACAATGTCACGCATGAAAGAATCCTGTTATCTGATTATGGAATCAGGACGAGGGGGCCTCTTGCCCCAGGTTGGGGTAGGTGTATAAATCTAGTAGCTGCATGAAGTTCAGACGAGATAAGCAACCAATACAGCTTCCCGCTGTTTAATGTATGACAAAGGTTTCCAAAAAACTCTCTCATTAACTCAACTCTTTTTAGGTATTAACATAATGCCAAAGATTCTGAAACAAGAACTACATTGTGCCTCAAGAACAAGATTGTGCAGGTGTTATTAAAGGAACATGCCGACTTTTTGGGACTTTAGCTTATTCACCGTATCCCCCAGAGTTAGATAAGTCCATACATACCCTTTTCATCTCTGTCGCATCCACCGCTAGCCTAGCTTAGCACAAAGACTGGTGGTAAACGGCTCCAGCTAGCATACTGCTCCCAATAAGCAAGAGCAGTATGCATACTGTCTGGGAACTATATTCTCAGAAGGCAAAGCACTGCTACTTGGGCGGAGTGATTAGCGCAACACTCTGAGCGAACTCTGTCCTCCTCACCACGGGGCTTATTGGGAGCAGTATGCTAGCTAGAGCTGTTTACCCTCCAGTCTTTGTGCTAAGCTAGGCTAGCGGTGGGTGCATCAACAGAGTTACGGCACGCACGGAGATGAAAAGGGTATGTATGGACTTATCTAACTCTGGGGGATACAGTGAATAAGCTAAAATCCCAAAAGTCGATGTGTTCCTTTAAATTATGTGCTATATAAAATTAGAAATACACTTGAGTTTGGCTTTCACAATCCCACTTCCTGCTTGGTTTCGTTCTTCTCTCTGATTAAATATAGAAAGATGATAGAAAATAAATACGTGTATAGGCTATTTATCAATTTAGAAATAACATCACCTGCTCTTCAGCTATTGTCACTAACCAGGAAAAAACACCAAGTATTTAGCAAGCACAACATCACAGATCATTTACAGCCAAAAAGAGCCTATTTTATTTTTAATATACAGTGAGATTTTGGGACAAATTGAAATTTTGGTTAGGGCAACTCAACACAACGCCACTGTAATCGCAAATTGAATGTCATGTCGGTTTTTACTTGAGGGCCGACCTGACATTACATGGGAGTGTTTATTACGTGTCACTTTATCATTTCAAGCCAATGGGTAGCTGACAAGAATCGCAAACCATTTCTGATTCATTTTCAGAGTGAGCAACAACACTAAAACGGAAAACGCTTGTGAATCACAAAACTAGAACTCAAAAGAGAAATAGAGAATTATTGTGATTTCAACAAAACATTCAACAGAAAACAGGACAAAAGATCACGTACACTCTCGATGGAAGCACCTGATTGGAATCTGCATAATTTGTTCCAGGTGCTCCTGCTGACTGCCTTGTTCACACATGTAGGCCAGCATACCTTCAGCTACCACCCTATACCTCAACTCTCATGCCTGGAGGCAAGCAGTTAGTGCTGTCCAGGTCTCACAAGGCCATCAGAATTCCTGATACCTTCCATTGAGGTCATTTTCCATATCTAAGGATGAAGCCATTGGCACCTATACTGAAGTCAAGTTAAGTCACCTTTATTCATAACGATTATTCATAAAATACAATACTGATTGTTTCAAAGCAGCTTTAAAGTGATAAACAGTAAAATAATGATCAAGTATGCAAACAGAATTCAATTCGATAGACAGACAGACAGACAGACAGACAGACAGACAGACAGACAGACAGATAGACAGATAGATAGATAGATAGATAGATAGATAGATAGATAGATAGATAGATAGATAAAGAAATAAGGATAATTTAAAGAAAAATATTTTTTGACAATGTCTCCTTTAAAACAATCAACAATGAAATTAGAAATAAATGAAAGAATCAAAGTCAATGCAAGTATGCAAGTAAGGACTTCAAGTCTGGCAAGTATGCATAGATTCTCTGATTCTTTGTCACCACATAGTGGTTGCCGAAAGAATTGCAGGAGTATCAATTCTTCATTTGTGAACAAACTGGCCTACTTTATCCACATTGCATTAAAACATTAGACTGTATTCAGATTAAACAGTCTGTGCTTTAATTGTGAACATGTTTAAACAAATAAGTATTTAGGCAGACAGTTTGTAATGAGTCAGCTCAGTCAGACAACCTCCCCAAACACACACACACACACACACACACACACACACACACACACACACACACACACACACACACACACACACACACACACACCTTTAGCATCCAGGCAGCATTCTAAACCTTGTGTGAATTCGTTCGTAGCCGTTGCCAGGGCCATGAAATTATCTGATATATATGCATCACCTGCCTGTTTTCTTTCAACACAGCAGTAGAACAGGATTAATTTTAGGATTTACAGACGGTAGTAATATTAAATGATAGCTTGGCTCTGCTGTAAATCAGTGAGGTTGTAGGAATAGACTTGCCAGGCTCAATTTTAAATCATGAGGAAAAAGTGAGGTTGCTGTAGGAAAAACAAATAGCTTTGCACCTATGGAAACTGAGAGGTCATGCCAGGTTTACGTCACTCTGACTTAGTGATACACAGGTAAACGCTGTCGGAAACCGGCCGTATGTTTTCTTAACTTACCATTGTCCTGAAATGCATAAACCAACTGAAGTGACAGCAAAAGAAACAACCACATTAATAGACCTCCAAAAACAACACAAACGCATTTTTCTTCAGTTACCTGAAGAGATCTCCATTTCAGCATGTCACCTAGAACATTCTTTCAGACAGCGTGATGAACAATGTAAAAGTCAAACCTGTTCACCTGCAAACACAGAAGTGCAAAGAATGAGAGAGACATGCATTTAACAAATAATCAGAGTTTCTTGGTATTCTGACATCCCTGGAGAATCCTCTGCTAAAGATGTGCTGCACATACACATTCATCATTCATGTCCATTCATGTTTCAAGAGGCAATCTGAGAAAGTATTTGGAACCTGGGGAAACTATCTGTGCTTTAGGTTTAGTAGTTTTTCAGCTTATTCCAGCCCTTGAAACGTAAAAAAGAGTCTTTAATCAGATAATTTACACCAGTGAAAACCAGCCCACTGTGTCATTCATACTGAGGCAAACAATAGCTTTTTTCTAGAGGACTTTTAGAAAAGAAACACTTACAATATTCGTTTAATTTCTACAGTAACACATTTTTTGTGATTATTTAAACAAATTACCATTTACACCACATTAAAAAATATTTGTTCTTCAATAATTTTTTGGAATAAAATGGCTGACTAATTTCACTACTATTTGATGTACTATTTGCACAATAATATTTCCACAATTTTTGCATAATCATAAAGTAATGATACAATGATAAAGTAATACATACTGTGTGTGTGTGTGTGTGTGTGTGTGTGTGTGTGTGTGTGTGTGTGTGTGTGTGTGTGTGTGTGTGTGTGTGTGTGTGTGTGTGTGTGTGTGGTGTGTGAATATTTTCTTATTTATGTGAATTTTTAATCATTTTAATTTGTATAATTCTATATATGTGCTCAATAATGTAAATAAATGCCCAGTATTCATGGGTCATTGTTTACTGGCACATTCCCTCTTTGGGGGAGCTCAGATTTTAAACCATTTACAACATTTTGACTAGAGAAGTTTTACACTTTTTTACACATCTTTGTCTTCGTGCCTCTATCTATCATATGCTTGGTTACCACAGATAAACCAATGTTTTCTAAGAGAAGGAGATATCACTTGTCGGACCAGTGGCCACCTTTGTAAACAAATGCCTAGAAATACGTTTGGGATAGTTCTGGCAGGCAAGCAGCCAAGATCTTACAACATGTCTGAGCCAGTCAGAAGAAAGACGCTTATAAAGCAATGACGACACTTTCCCTAAATTAGACTACCTCTACTCAGTTACAAAAGAACTTTGTGACAATTTCAGCTCAGTTTGATAACCAGCAAACAGATTATTATGGGAAAGAAACATCATAGGCAGATTCAGATTTTATTACTTTGGTAGAATCATGAGGTAAAACGAAAAGGTTTCTGACAAAATTGTTAAAACGGCATGTAAAGTAAGATAACTGGATAATGACAGCTGTTATCCTGCCAGCAGAGGGAAGGAGCGAGCCATTATAGTGCTCTCCAGAGATGCACTTTCAGGTTCGCTTTATGTAACTTACAGAAACGTATACATGAGCTGTGTGTCATCTGAAGGTTTTAGGTAACAGTCACTGTTCTCCACCGGAGCTGCACTGCACCCATCAGTTTTGTGTTCTACGCGCAGCACAAATGCTCCAGATATAAAAGCTGCTGTCAGTTAATGAAGATTTGACGGATTCGATCGGACTCTTGTCATATCAATAATAATAAGACTTCACTTTGATGGACATCGCCATTTTTTTTGGTTGGTTTATGGATTCTTCCCATTTATTTTTGTAAATAAATACGTGTTGATTGCCTTGAGAGCTGTTGTATTTTTTGCTTGCATTACATTGGTACGAAGTAAAACTCCGACATTTAATGTTATTCCCAATACCCCTTTAATAATTGCAGGGTACGTAACATATTACTTTGATCACTGTTGCTGTGGTTACTGGTAAGAGAATATGGGCTTGACTTGTTTAAACGGGACATTTCCAGACTGGTAAATGCAGTTGTCAATTCCCAAAAACTAGTCTTTTTTTCTTTATATGTCCAACCACATATTCATGTCTCATGAATGAGAACATCTTACTCTTTCCCCCTCATACACCTACATCTTGCAGCAAATCATATTACTATCTAACAAAACTAAAGCTTTTACCCAAACTTCCGGTTTCGACAGAAAATGTCGACACGGTAGACAACTGAGGTCGTCTTGCTCTTTCACTGGGTCTTTATCAGCAAAGCATAGCTATTAACAGACTCTCAGTGTTGTTCTCACTATTATTCATTTTGCAGAGTCCTTATTGCAAACAGGTTGCAACACAAAGAAACGATGCACTTGCTAATATCTTCTTTAGCAGCTGGGGGAATTTAGGAGTTTCAAAAACAGGACCGCTAATCCCTGCAGGTTTTCACAAAGTGGCTTGAACAAACCGTTTCATTGCCAGGATGCTGGTTTCAGGGTTCAGGGTAAGATCAGATTACTTCCAATGGCTGAAATCAGAGGAGACAGCGTTGAGCCTGTGAGACGTGAGACTCTAAACAGCTGAGGGGTCACTGCTCTCTGTGTTCACCCTCACACATTCATAAGCCTTACCACACGTGCACGCAGCACCCCGCTGGATCTTTTCTTTGATCGCTTCGTTTTTAGATGTTTTCCGCAAGAGGCATTTTCACAGTTGCTGAGCATAATTACGGACACTTTGCTGTACCTTCTCTGACAATGAAATGCATGATGCATTTCAAAATAACACCACAGACACAACGCCATTTACATCATATGTTGTTGTCGTTGTTTTTAAACAGAGTACGTGTGATCAGCATACTTGCCTAAATCATTTGCAGGGCTACATATCTACTAAGGCTGATGACAGATCCCATAAAATTATGACCATTACCAGGAATCCTCTGCGGTTTCTGAATGCCTTCAGGTGACTACGCTGACACTGCTGCCATAAACAAAAGGTTCTGAACATTCAACTAAATGCTGAAAGTTTTCAGGAGGCCAGAAGGCTGCTGCCCTTCTCCTTAGATTTTATTGCAAGGTCTCAAGTAAGTCAAGCAATCTGCCCAGGACGAGCAATCCAACCTATCTTTAGCCACTGCGAGCAATGTGAATGGAGAGCCTGACTTATCTTCACTGCTGTCATCGAGGCTGCCAGTATTTTTAGGGGAACAGCAGCAGCTGCAAAAGCATTTAACAGTCTTCTACGAACAATAACACTAGGGGGTGTCTCAGGACTAAACGCCACAGAGATCGTGGGACTGCTGGAGTGTTCAAAGGAAAGCTGTCTGATAAGGCTTAAAACCTTCTTAAAAGGGGCACTTAAAAGCCTTGGCAAAATGGGCAGGTGACACTGACTAGATGTTAATGAGGAGAACATACCGCAACAAAGTTACCGAAGTGGAAAAGGATTATTCTGTAAAAAAAAAAAAAAAAACTAGAGCTGGAAAGTGAGGGCCAGTGAAGCAGGAGAAGCTGGTTGCCGAGGAATGTATATTGACATTTGTCTCTGAGGACTGAAGAGAGGTAGGATATGTTAATGTTACAAAGTGCAGTTTCCCTGAGGTCAAAGGTCAGTCTAATTAAATTAGGAGCACAAACAGGAGGTTAATCTCCTTTTAAAGTCCTAGGGGAAATTCCTGATCTAGATTGTTGATGTTATACAACCTTTAACAGTTGGAGATACAATAAGAATATCTGCTTTTCCTTTCTTCTTGATATGTGTTCTTCAATATTGATTCATTGTGGAACATCTGAACACCTGTTGTTTTTTTAAAGAAAATATACAGTTTGAAGTATACTAATATAATTAGTGTTTAAAGCTCTTCAATGTAGGGAGATTCTTATAAGGTAGTTTGGTTTCACTTTATTTTGATGGTCCCTTTAACACATTCTGTTGACTAGAAGTAATGTTGCACCTACATGTGTACTAACTCTTATTAGAGTGTTAATAGAGTATTGGTAGACTTGTAGGGTTATAATAAGTTGACATGTACAGTAGTTGCAAAGTTACTTATAGTCAGTAGAATGTCTGTTGGAGGACCATCACAATAAAGAGTTAGCAGATATTAAGCAGACAGTCTACTAATAACTCTCTAATGGAGTTAGTTTGACATGTAGTTACAAAGTTACTTATAGTCAGTAGAATGTCTGTTAGATGACAATCACAATAAAGAGTTAGCAGAAATTAAGCAGACTAATACTCTAATGGGAGTTTTGTTGGCAATGTTACTTATACGTAGTCAACATAATGTTCAAAAGGGACCATCAAAATGAAGTGTTACAGTAGTTTATGTGTTACATATATCATGTTTTTGTTGTCTTGTTTGTAGCGTAGCAAACTTATATGTGTAGCATGATGAGACGTTTAAGGTTCTGAGGAGGATACTTATAACCGGATCGTTTTCCTGAAGTTAGCTGTGAGTCATAGATTCCCAAGACTAGCGATTCATGTGCTATGCCATCCTAAAACAGATAAACCAGCCCTAGCGAATAAACATCCCCCCGTACACCCCAGAGGCCAAACTTGCTGCATGATTGAAACTGAGACGCCACACATTTTAAAAAAATAAATCATGAGGCCATATTAAACCAACACGATCTGGATTACTTCATATGCAACAGATATTTTCAGAGGAAGATATCACTCAATAGTACAGAGCAAGTGTTTCTTTCCTGAAACGGCTGACAAACAAACTCATTTTGACAATGACATTTAACAGCGAAATTTGTAACATTTGCTAAAAGGGGTGAGAGAGGCATAGCGTATTTTGACTGAGAGGTCCCCATGGGGTGTGTCATGCGTGAGTGTGCGAGACCTGTGTTGTATGTGCACGCGTGTTATGTGGTGTGCTTTGTGATACCTGACACATGCCCTCTCACAGGTCTTTATTTAGGGCAGACTATATAAAGCACTTTCCCATTGAAATACAGCACCAGCTGTGTTAGTTATGTGTTGTGGCCGCTGTTGCAATAGGGCTAAAAGACAGTACACCTCTAGAGCTCTTCTCACACAAGGCTTAATTTCTAAGAAAGTTCTGGGCATCAAGTACTCTAGTGTAATAGTATCCTTGCTCTCGGGGGAGAGCCCACACTATCAAATCGCACTAGTGCACATAACCATCACCCAAACTCAACAATTCGTTTTTGATCAGTCTGTATACTTCAGCGGATTGTTGAAGATTTGAGATTGGCTTATGCAGTCTTCCAAAATTATTGGGACATGAAAAGTTTGACATCAATTTTTCTAATTTTCCGAGAAGATATGAGAGAAAAAATACTGTTAACAGACAATTATTGCTATGACAGGTCAAGTCAGGTGTTCCTTGTTGAAAGTTTTAACTAAGAGTGAACTATATTACTTTTGTAAATTATGGCAAAAAGTCACATTTTAGATACCAATTGTAATTTTGCTTTATAAATATAATAATTATGACCTTTATATAATATAATATCAAACAACGTATATATTTACCTGTAATGAGTTGACGCTGGAAGAGGTGTATCTACTCTGCAGTTAAAACAGAACAGTAAAATGAATTCTATTTCATTAAAATGAATGTGTTATATACAACAGAGCTTAACATACAGTAAAGCTAAGTTTGATTTAGACAAGTAATTTGTTAGATACAAAGCTTCCCAGGTGCAGTTTAAGGCAGCATTATGCAATAAACAAACTAACATGAAAATTGTTACAAGTTCTGCAGATTTACTAAATTACATGAAATTATTTCCTTTTTGACTGACTATTTAGGTATTGGTGACCTAGACTGTTGTTATTCGATAAGACTGTTTTACAAAGGTTTAGTGGAATTCTAAAGTAAAGAATTTACTACATCTACTGTAACTACATCTACATGTCAAAGGCCTATACATTTCAAATTGTAATGCTTTTACAATAGTCTTTCAAAACTATTTACAAATTCATTATAATTGCTCTTCTTTATATTCAAATTCAATACTGTTTACTACCTCAATTCAAATTCAGGATCTGAAATGGAATTTTGAATGGTGCACAACCCTGGTATTTACGTACATGCCGTATTATTACATGTATGAAATGGCTGGTTATTATCAAATCATATATTAAGTGCACTTTTCTTTTCTTTTTTTCGATTAGAGTCTTACTTGATAAACGGCTGGACAACAAAATTCTTTTAGAGTAATAAAGAGACTGAATGCCTGTAGCCTGTCCCTCTGAGTGGAGGTTGGCAAGTGAGCAGGGATGGATGTGTTTGGTGGAGCGCCACGGTTCCTGGCCTACCCTCGTCCTGTAGTTGTACAGAGTGGCACAGATGCAGTTCTGAAATGCCAGATCAGTGGGGATCCCAGACCAGCAGTTATATGGGAGAGAAACAATGAGATGATCCACCCAGAGGCCAGATACCGGGGTGTTTGAGGATGGCAATGTCTACAACCTTATCATAACTTCTGTGACAATGGAGGACAGTGGACAATACATCTGTAAGGCCAAGAACTGCATTGGAGAGACGTACGCAGCAGCCACTTTGAAAGTAGAAGGCGAAGCACAGGAGATGGAATTTCGGGAGGAAAACAAGCCGCGCTTCCTCATCAAGCCCCTCTCGACTAGGGTTGGACGAGGAGAGGATGCAATGTTCTCCTGTAAGCTATGGGGAAAACCTCGACCAGAAGTGATGTGGGAGAAGGATGGCAAGAAGTTGAATGAGATCTTTGAGGAGCACACATTTCACCATCAGCTATCAGGATGGAGGGTGGTTCCAGCTAAAGATTTTCAAGACAAGAGCACCAGACGGAGGGGTGTACACGTGTAAGGCCAGGAATGAATTTGGAGAGAGTCTGGCAGGGGCTGTGCTGTTGGTGGATGCAGGACCAGGACACGAAGATGAAGGGAACCGTAATGGATACACTAATGGCCACTGGAAAGCACATCAGGGAAAACAGAGAAGTGGTAGGCAAGTTGCAACAAGGCTGAAAGATGACCCGCTACCAAATTCAGCCAAAGTGAAAATGTTTGCAGTGACTGAAGGGAAACATGCAAAGTTTCGTTGCTATGTAACTGGGAAGCCAAAACCAGAAATATTATGGAGGAAAGATGGGAGACTTATCTTGTCTGGGAGACGGTATCTCCTGTATGAAGACAGAGAGGGTTACTTCACACTTAAAGTTCTCTACTGCAAACAACAGGACAATGGAGTTTATGTCTGTTCTGCTTCAAACACTGCAGGCCAAACCCTGAGTGCTGTACACCTTCTTGTCAAAGGTAGGAGTCACCTCATTTGGAAAATTATAAATACAGTACAATACAAATTCAATGCAATTTTATGGTTTTACCACCTGATCTATAACATTATACAGTATATATTATTTTGGCATACACTTTATATGGCCTGTACCATTAATATGCCAGTTGCCAGCTGGTGTGTCAAGTATTTGGTTCCCTAATAAACAGTAACTTTTATGATGATTCAAATGTAGGAAATGCATCAAGGGAGCTTTAAAATTACCTGACCAGGCCAAACTCATTAACATGAAATAGATTCCATCCAGTCCTATATCTGCAAAATCACTTAAGCTTTGAAAGGCCTGAGGGCCCACACATGTGATAGAAATCTCTGGAGGCAAGATCATATTTCTCACATGGACCATCAAACAGTCAAAACTGATTGCTTTGCATGACCATATTGTATCAGAGCCAGGCAACACCATAAAGCTCAAAAGGGTTTCGAGTCACCAAGTCTAAATCGAAGGTATGACTACTAAAGCAAGCACGAACAAGACCAAAAAATACATCAATAATGTCAAGGATGTAGTGTCAAAACATAACCTACAAAAAAAAGCTAGGTACACTGCAAAAAATAACTTAATGGGATTTAATTTGTCTTTTTTACAAATTTTCCAGTATAAAAACTAATTTGTTTTTATATTTGAGAAGCAATACTGCTAAAATCTTAAGACTTTTATAAATCACAAGTTTTCATGAATGTTTTCTTGAATGTGAGCCTTATTGCACTGTTAAATTTCTTTTAAACTTGTTTTATACTTAAAAAATATTGAACACCACAAAATACTCTCCTATTAGAGATACATTCTCTGAAAACTAGTCTAAATTTCTTTAAGCAGGGTTGATTCTCAAATAAATTTGCGTTTCAAGAATTTTTTGATATTTTCAATAAAAAAAATTAGACAAAAATACAGTACAAACAGTACTTTCCAAAATATAATAGTATAATAATACAAAAGCACATAATTACTGATTACAGATTACATCAAAGCCACAACTGGACTAAGAAAAGCAGTATCCACTAGATTTCTTTGAATTTCCATGTGTAACAGAGGCCAGGTAGTAAGGAAACAACAGTTTGAATCCCGCTCAGAGCGGTGCGAGTAGAATCGGAGGGGTTACACATGCATGAATATCCATGCTGATTGAGGCTATTGTATGCTGGTGTTGTTATAAAAGGTTAACATGCAGTTCACCAGAAAAACTTGCTTTTCGACCAGCATGGTTTGTCTGGTGAAGCTGTTCTATCAAGGAAGTCTTGCTGGCTAAGCCAGTATCCAAAACACTACATGTGCTGGTTATTGTCAGTGGGTAGGTATTGTATTCAATGTATCTCTGAGGGAATGGAGATCTATCTATTACTGACATAAAGATAACTTTTAAAACTCTCCTTTTTGGGTCCTTTCTTCTTGTAATAGAGCCACCTGTTCGATTTAAGCAGCCACTCAACGACTTGCAAGTATGGGAGAGAGACTTGGCTGTTCTTGAGTGTGAAGTTCCTGAGGACTCTGTTCCAATCACATGGTACTTAGAAGACAGACGACTACAGCCTGGAGCCAAATATGGGATGGAAGAGTGGGGGACAAAGCGTCGACTGACAATTCGTGATATTGGAGTTGATGACGATGGGATTTATCTATGCGAGATGGCTGATGGGGGTAGAAGCATTGCAGAGGTAGCAGTCAAAGGTAAAACAAAAAAGTTATATTTATTTGCCATCATCTATCTGGGAAAACAAATTCATCTGATTAGCATCTGCAGTTGTATAATTTAAGTGACTCTCTTGAAGGCACTATAGTAAGAAAGCTGCCACGAAAAGTTGATGTCCTGGAGGGGGAAAATGCAGCCTTCTGTGTGGAGGTGGAGGAGGAGGAAATGGACATTCATTGGTACAAAGATGGAACAGAGCTAAGGGAGACCCATCAGACCATTATCAAATCTTTTGGAAGGACACACATTTTGGTCTTTGTAAACACCACACCACAAGACTCTGGTTTGGTCATGTTCTATGTGGGTAGATCAAAAACTTCATCTCAGCTACGGGTGAAAGGTATGACAATTTTCTTTGGAATTATTAATATGTAAACACTTATTTTCCAGAATGTCCAAATGTATTAATTTTTCGTTACATTTTTAACAAACCTCTTTTTCTCTTGTGCTAATTTCAGCGGCAAGGCACTGTCCACCAAGCTGTCCAATTGGGGTACAGATAAACACAGAACGAGCGAATGGAGCTCTTCTTTCCTGGTTTCCAGCACAAGACTCTCGAAAGAATCCACCTTCAGGGTACATAATTGAGAGACAAGAGGTTGGCTCACAAGAGT